>FIZT01017637.1:0-16363 GCA_900065295.1 Paracoccus marginatus | reverse complement strand
TTTGGAAGCATCAAATATTTAATTTTAAGCCAGGGTTGTCAAAAAAACTGAAAAGTCGAAAGCTAGAAGTCGAAAGAAGAAAGCTGAAAGTTGGCTTTTAAAATTTTGAAAATCTCAAAGCAGAAGCCAACGTTTGAGGGGGGGACAAAATTCGAAAAATTGCTCCTCCAAGTTTACTTTAGGGGCTCAAATCTTGGTTGTAGGGTTTTCTACAGAGAAAAAAGCGAAAGCAGGAAAAAACCAAAAGCAAAATTCGTTTTGCTTCCAATGACTGCTCAAGATTACAAAATTTGGCACTTGGAGTTCGAGACCAGAGACTGAAAATTTCGAGAAAGTTTGTTCTTTTCCATTTTTTTTTTCAATTTTTGAAAAAATCTCAGAATATTTTTATTTGAATTCATTTCGAATTTTTTTTCATCTTGAAAATTGAATTTTTTTTTCACATTTGAAATATCTTTTCTACAAATAAACTTGCCAAAAAAAAATTTTGAGAAGTGAAAAAAATAGGATGAAAAAATGTAATCAATTTTTTAATATGTAGAAGTGGAGAAAAATTTTCATTTTCCCTTGTTTATATTACATAAAATTTTTTTTTTTTAAATGCGTATTGTAAAGAAAATCTGCAATTTTTGAAAATACAATAATTTCAAGTTTTAAAAATTTATTAGAATAGTTGAAGAAGTACTTTCGAAGGAAAATTCAATCTCGATAAGCTTTCAGTTTTTTAAAATTTCATTTCTGAGTTTTGGGAAAAAATCAAAACTTATCTTGAGACCTTTTCCAAAATAAAATTCTCAATTTTCAGTTTTCTTTTCACTAAGGTAAAAAATAAAAAATTCAGAATCAACATAATGTGAATAATTCCAAAAATAAAATTCCTGAAAAAATCGCTTTGAATTTTTTAAAAATTATTTCGAAAAAAAAATTCAATGATAAAAATTTTCGGATAAACTATGAGAATACCAATCAATTAATGAAAAGGAGATTTTTTTTACCAAAAATTTTCAAGCTTTCAATAAAATAAGAGCAGTTGAATTTTTTGAAAAAAATTATAAAACTATTTAGCAACTTTCAGAACATCCCTAAACCAATGACAGAGTGGACGAGAACGTCCCAGTTGCTCCCATTCCGAACCACTCTATCTTTCATACATCCATACCCCTCTCCCCCTCCTCTTCTACCCAAGCATACGCTCATCAGCTTACTTCACCTCACAAAAGCTCTCTATTAAAGTACGGTCATCTACTCGAGTAAAAAGAATCCGTATATTTCTGCACTTCCTACCTGAATCCATCGTAAGAAAAAATCCAGCTGCATAAGAGATGAGCAGCGAGCACCGTTCAGTTTATCGTGTAGGTATACTATGCCTACTTACACGACAAGCCAACCTTTCTTTTTTTCCCTTCTTTTTCGCGAATAATTACCGCGTCGAAGACATCGTTTAGCGTTTAAAATAGAAGTCATCTGCTCGACTACAAAGCAACATACCTCTTGGTTCGTCGTTTTAGAAAAAAGTACCGCTTATAAATAAGTCATTCGTCGCTAAATGCCCGAGAACAAAAAGAAGACGACTACGACGGACGCAGAAGAGTAGAAAAATTAAAACCTCATCCTTATATAGCGATGGTACGCCAACAGCTTTATCGTGCCACTATATACAGGTATGGTATATACGTTTCGTTTCATCTTATACTTCGTCGATGTAAATCGACCATGGTGAGTTCTTTGCGTTTACTACAGTACGCCACATCTATCGCAGATTAGCGTATTAAATCGAGCACGACGTTTTATCCTTATCCGAGATCAAGTACTTACTAATTACCACCACCTCTCACTTCTGAAAATAAATCACACCTTGGTGCATGCATCCTCATCAACGTACCAAAAAAAAGGTACTCGTGTTCGTAAACCATCAAATCTCAAATCCTACGTACGAATTCGACTTTTCGTCGTTTCGGTCCCTTGAAGCGTACTATCGGTGCAAAGCGTCCAAAAAACGGTGAAAAAAAACATCGAAAAGTGATTCGGATTATCGCGCGTCGCGTCGTACCGATTCTTGTCTCATTTGAAGCGAATAAATTAAACCATACGACGCGACGCGTCTCCTCTGGTAGTCGTCATCTAAGTAAGCTCGCCGTATCTCTCATAGTCAACCAGTCTACTGACTCGGTTCCGTCCGCAGCATCTACGTATAGACCTTTCTTCATACAGCTCTTCCGACACAATCCAGAATCCAGAATGCAAGATGAAAAATAACAAATAACCGGCTGCCAGTGTGAACAATAAAAATAGACTGAATTTTTTCCGGCCAAAAGTGAATATTAAACGGGCCTCTTTCTTTATTCTCATTTCGGTATTTTTGATTTATAATTACCCAGCTGTAAAGCCACCTATTTAACATTCGACGCGATTACTCGACTCGTATAAAATAGTTTTATGCGTGCTCCCCAACTCGAACCACGCACCGAGTGATAAAAAACAAAAAAAAAAAGAAAATCCTCAACTCTTCTCATTCTGTACGTATACGTACGACCGTACGTGTACACGGCTCTTCACTCGCACACCACCACACCGAGTCCACGTCCAGCTCCGCCAGCTACACAGAGACAGACACTTCCATGCACTCAGGCCGGGCAAACAACAAACCGGTCACAGGTACCTATAGTTAATTGGCCTCGGGCTGATTTTTAATGGTGTGCTTCGCATGGCCACAAATTAACATAAACGGTTATACATTTTCTTCTTACAGTATTAAAAATGTGTGTACTGCATAGTGTTCGTACATTACACGGATACATTTTTATACGCGAACGCAGACTCCTCCACGCACGCTCCGCTCATGCTACACCTTTATGTACCGTAAAGTATATTACGTATAATATCGAGAATGTTAATCTTATTTGGATTAATTAGTTATCACGCGGGCGCGAGCCTATTCCCAGCCGCCCAGCAAGGCTTGAATGGTTTTATATGTACCTATGTATACTGTATAGTATTGTGTACGAGTAAGAAGTACATCTACATAGGCATACGAGTACGAATCCCGCATCCCATACGATACAGATTTTCTAATATATCAGTGTTTGTGGAGGAAGTTGGATACACTTACACATGTTGGAGAATGATTTATGTATTATGGTATAAATTACGTGTGGCGAATAAAACCCTCGTCAAGTATACTTTATTTGTTATATTGCTCGACATAATTGTTAAATGCCAAATATACCTATAACGATGCGGGGAGAACCACAGCTGAAAAGAGTTGAACTATGGAGCAACACGATAAGACAATAGTTTTTATGTTTTTTACTGATTTATGTGAAAATTTTACGTCACTTTTTGCACCCCCCCCCCTCCCCAATGTTGCCCAGAGAGAAACAGAATTTTCAATCACTTTGGGTATTCTTGTGTGATTTTAATATTTCCTGTTAATTCAACTTTTCTGTCCATTTTGAATATTAAACATTTTTGTATTTTCGATCGCGTTGATAATTTCTGTCATTTTTGTGAAAAATTTCTCATTTCGGTGTTTTTCGCAATTTTAATATTTTCTGTCAATTTTGAATTGTATTGCTGTTTTAGGTCACTTGAATTGAATTTTCAACATCTTTAGTCATTTCTGTTCCTAATGATTTTCATGATTTTAGTATTTTCTGTCACTTTTAGATTTTTTACACTTTGGTAATTTTTGTCATTTTGTGTCATAAGTATTTGTACTTTCTGTCACTCTGAAAAATTTCAGCCAATTATTTAATTTTGGTATTTTCAGACAGTTGGACATTTTAATATATTTTTTCAATTTCGTGGCGTTTCAATTTTTATAACACTTTCGTATTTTCTGTCACTTTGGAAATTTCAATCACTTTTCTAAATTTTATACTTCCTGTAATTTGGATATTTCAATTTATTTTTGCCATTTCACTATCTGTCACGCTTGAATTTTTGACACTTTCGTATTTTCTGTCACTTTGGCAATTCACTCACTTGTTCAATTTCGGTATTTTCTGTCATTTGGATGTTTCAATCGATTTTTGAAAATTAAATATTTTCTAATGTGTTTATTGACACTCTCATATTTTCAGTCACATTTATAAATTTTTGTGTTTTCTGTAATTTTGAACTTTTTTTTTTTGTAAATTTCAATATTTTCTGTCATAATCGAGTTTTTGACACTTTCACATTTTCAATCAATTTTGGTATTTTGGTATTTTTTGTAATTTTTGTAATTCCAATTTTTTTTGCTATGATTGAATTTTCGACACTTAATATTTTCTGTCACTCCAAAAATTTCAGTCACTTTTGTAATTTTGTTCTTTTCTGTAATTTTGACGTTTTACTCGATTTTTTGTAATTCCAATATTTTCTACCACGATTGAATTTTTGACACTTTCATATTTTCTGTCACTCCAAAAATTTCAGTCACTTTTGTAATTTTGGTGTTCTCTGTAATTTTGACATTTTACTGGATTTTTTGTGATTCCAATATTTTCTGTTATAATTGAGTTTTTGACACTTTTGTTTTTTCTGCCACAATGGTAATGTTTGCATTTATTTTCTGTCACTTTGGCACCTTCAATAAATTTTGTAATTTTTTGTAATTTCAAAAGATATTTTCCGTCAGTTTTGTGTGATTCTATTTGTATGCCACATTATCATTATTTCAGGTCATTTTTAGAATTCTGACATTTTCATTTCATTTCATTTCCTGTTACATTGGTAATTTTTGACTGGTGGTTTTGGCGTTCTCTATCGATCTTAAATTTCAATATTGAACTGTCACTTTTCGATTTTTGTCTGGTCTGCCATTTTGACAATTCTTATAATTCTGATCCCTTCTATGATTGTTATAGCTTGAGATGAAAGAAAGTATATGCTAAAATCAAAAGAAATGATGTCGTTTTCAGATTTTTTATTTCATGATAAATCACCACAGTTTAAATTTATGCGATTCTTTTGAAGTTTTCTAAAAATCAACGATAAAAAATCCAGTGATAAAGTGGAAACACTCGTTAGTCTTACATTTTTACAATTTTAATCCTTGATTGCGCACAGCGTACTTACCATTAGCGTTAAATACACGAATTACCGTCGATAACGACAATGTTACCATTTCGTACACGAATCGCGTTAATAGGCAAAATTCGTATTTTTAATGCCTCTTCGGCTGGCATTCAAATCTGAGACGAATTATCCAAAAAGCACAACATACCTCTCTTATAACCCATATACTGAGGCGCGGACGACTTTATACACGATGATTTTCGTCTAAAAATAAATTAGGACATGTCTTTAAGTGAAGCGAGTTTTAAAGTCACGGAATCGTGAACATTGAAACCTTTCCACTCTTTCGGCTAGTTAAACATAGAGCCATACCAGACATACATCTCTAGGCATACACAGTATAGAAAACGCAGCACACAACAGAGGCGAAGGCGTACAAAAACAAGCAGGAAAAAAAACGCGAGCGCCGGTTTAGATCTAAAAAGAGAAAAACACCTCGCGTCGACGTCGTCGTCTTCGGCGACGTAAATGGGCGCGAAAATTAAGATGGTCGATTTTCACGCATGGCCTGCACTTGATAATTTTTTACGTGTTGGTATATGTCGCTGTCGCTGTCGACTCGAGAAGACGCACGCAGAATAGCGTATTGCCGGCTGCTGTGGCGGCGTGGTATTCGACAAGGGTCATTAATTACGCTTAAAGAGCGCGATTACCGGTTTTTAGTGCTTCTTTTGCGCGTTGTTGCTCGAGATGCCGAGGCATTTTTTTTCTTCTTTTTTAGCCTCTATGGTGCGCTTCGCTTCGATGATATAGCGAGATATTTATATAGGCAGATTTTTCTCTTTCTCTCTCTTGCTCGTCCTGCTGCTCGGATCATAATTTTATCGTATATTAATAACGCGCGCGAACGCGAAATGAATGCATTGGTCGTAGTCACGGCCGCGTCGTGATGATAAACCAGTTGTATAGTTACGATATATATCGTATCGTACATTATATAGGCGAAAAACATACCTACGTATAGAAGATGCGCGATTTACATCACATTAACGCGGTATATAATATATCTACCTAATACCGTAGCGACGACCAATCTTTACAGCTTAGAACCAATTATCGATAATGAATCGGTAATTATCAAAAGGATTAGTGTCTATGGGTGAATAGTTGATGGGTTTTGATAAAAGAAAAAGTAGAAATACCATACAGGCCAGAGGGGAGGTGTACATAACATATGTGTACGCACGCGGATGTATATGTTTATTGGGATTAAATGGAGAATTTTAAAAAGTGACTCGAATCGTCTGCCAACGATATATACTCGCAAGTATATTGGCGATTGGTGTAATTGAAAAATATCACGCCGGTGCGCTATTAATGGAAATGAACGTATAGAATTAAAAAAAGCGAAAAAAGAATCGGAAAGGATATAATATAGCTCGCGCGATAAAGACCCGTAATTGATTTTTTATTGGTCGTCGCTCGATTATATTGTCGTTTATTTGTAAATGTACATGATTCTTATGTCCACACGCCGCGCTGCGCGGATATACATACGTACATTCTACCCATACCTACTATAAGACGGCGATAATAATCGATTTTAACGATACATAACCGTGTCTCTTTGCTCCTCCCTCGCAAGATCTGGCGGTAGTGGTACCGGCGGTCGCGTTCTCTGAACTCGACAGACTTGTTGGCCGATTAGTATCTGGTGATGATGCATCCAGGGATAAAGAAACTTATATGTACGACTGGCTCGTGAAAGAAATATGTGTATACGGAGATCTGATAAGAGGCTAATGGGTATGTATATATGTACAGATGAGGTGATGTGTTTAAAAAAAAAAAAAAACCTGGAATGTGTGAATTAAAGTGATTTACTCGCTTGTGACTCGAGTATTAGAGCGAATGGATCGGTGACATGTTGCATGGTGAGAATTATTGACGAGTATAAGCATTTAATTTTCAGTCGATGGACAGATGGAGTGAGTCAAGCAAAGAGGAAATCCTTCAGTCGTTATTTTTGACTGGTAATACGCGGCGAAATTGGTAAGAGATTTCATGTGGGAGGGCTTCAATCGAAGTACATATGTTTCAGAATAGGTCTATTAAAATTCATTTTCAAGTAGGTACGTTCCTTTTTTTTCATCATTCAACCCCATTCTTTCTTCATCTCGTATACGTCAACTGCTGAAAATCACCGTACATGAAAATTACAACCCGCACATATCCGTCACCCAGCTCATATATAGGTGCGGGCAGTACAGCCCTCATTCATTAAATCATCTATGTCAATAATTTACTCAAGCTATAAAAATCTCAGTCCAAGTAGTAAAAAAAGAAGAAATGAAGAAAAAAATCGTAAAAAAAATCTCATAATTTATTCCTTTCATCGGCTAAATATCGTAAAAAAACAATTTTCGCCTATCATTTTTTTTATGCGCGTTTGCAAGTTTTTTTCAGAGAATACTTTGCATTTTAATTTCGCCGTTTACTTACGGTACGAGTATTTTCTTATTTTTTCATCAAAATCACGTTTTCAGGAGAAAATGTTTTGAAAAGAAAAAATTCTTCAAAAAAAGTCACAATTTCTCATTTTGATAAAAAATTGAAAAAATTGGATAGTTGCTCATAACAATATGTACGTATTTTGTAATTGGATAAAATAATTAATGAAATATCCCGACCAAAATTACTAAAGTGATAGCGATAATTCAAACTTGGCAAAAAATGATAAAAATCACAGACAAGAATGAAGTGATAAAATTTCAAAAGTGAGAGAAAATATTAATTTGATAAAAATGACCTAAATTTCAAATATGACACATAAAATGACAAGATGACAAAAATCGAAGAAAATGTGGAAATGACTGAAAATGAAGAAAATCACAAAAATTATGATAGATACAAAAAAAAGGAGGGAAAAGGAAAAATGCTCGAGTGACAGAAAATACAGGATTGACAGAAATGACTAGAAATTAACAAAATCGCAAAAGCGGCCAGAAATATTATAACCACAAAAAAAAAAGATAACACACAAAGGACAAAAACGACCAAAAATAGAACAGAATTGATAAAATTGACCAAAAAGTAACAGAAATGACAACTATGACAGAAAATATCAAATCGACTCAGATGACAGAAATTACAAAAGTGACAAGAAATACTCGGTTCACAGAAATCAATAAAATAATAAAAATTGTCAAAATGACCAAAAAAATTGTGACCACAAAAAAGCGTCATAATGACAGAAAATTCAGAAATCACAAAAGACAGAAAATAAGGATTTGACGAAAATGACCGAAATCACTAAAATGAGAAAACTAGAAAATGTAGGATCAACAGAAATCACAACAACAAAAAAATAAAAATCGCAAAATTGACCAAAAAAATTTTGTCACAAAAAGTCAGAATGATAAAAAATAATACATCGCCAAAAATGACTGAAATCACTCAAACAAAACTGGAAAAAATGCTCGAATGACAAATAATATAGGATTGACAGAAATGACGGAAAATTGCAAAAATCAACAAACTAACCAAAAAAATTACCAGCACAAAAAGTGTCAAAATGATAGGAGGTAAAGAAATCACAAAATTGGCCAAAGTATGACAGAAAATGATGGATCGATGAAAATCACGGAAATTACAGAAATGGTGAGATGAGAAAAATTTTTTGAGTGACAAAAATGTAAGATTGACAGAAATTGATGAAAAATTACAAAAATTGCAAAAAGCCCCAATGATTACAAAATTTGTCAAAATGACGAAAAATGCAGAAACCAAAAGAATGACAAAATTGGCCAAAATTACCGAATTGACAGAAAATGATGAATCAACAATAATGACCAAAATCACAAAAATGATAAAAACCACAGAATAGACAAAAATGACCAAAAAAAACTTATTTAGCCAACAATGACGGAAATCACAAAAATCACAGAACTGACCAAACGTAATTATGATCACAAAAAGTGTGAAGGTGGCCAAAATAATTGAAACATCGTGAAATATAATGCGAAAAGCTGACCAAAACCGATTAAAAATAAAAACATAATTATATGACAGATAAAATTGACCAAAAATTACCGAAAAGACAAAATCAACAGACAAAACTACTCGCCAAAACACACGAGAATACAGTCTATACAACCGAATAATACATATCTCACATTAAGACCGGTATCGAACGGTAATTCATCGACGCAAGATTATTTTGCAAAGCCAAAAACTCGCCCCTCTGGCATAATTTTATCGCACCAAACCCTGTGCTGAGCTCGGTTAGTCGCAATTTCGCGGATATTTACCAGCGATAAATAATGCTCGGCGGCGTATCTCGGCCATATTTATAGCTTCCTTTAATAAGCTCTCGGCATCTTCATCCGTATACACCTTTTAATACTTATATCGCTTCCAGTCACCAGAATTCTAATTGATTTGCCATTTTCACAGCCCCTCCTCGTATTGCTGAGTCGTTATGAAAAAAGAGGTACGTTGGAAAAAAAAATGAAATTATTCCGGATCCCTCCCTTTCCTTTCATCTTTTGCTCGGCTCGCTTCGTGGATATAGTATCGTTTACGCGCCAGGCGAGCAACACAGCGCCGGAAATAATAAATTGATTTATATCGATAGAAATTATAACCCGGCTAATATTGCCTGTTTGCTACGTTCCACTCTCTCAATGGTGATGCGGTGGTGGCATGGCGGCTATGGCTGGTTTTAATCGACAGAGTGCGATAAGAAGAGGTGGCGGCACGGTGTGCTATACTCGACACGACGACGAGTATATATGCCTGAGCCACATATACCATATAGAAAAACCTCATAAATAACGCCGCCAATTGAACTTTTGGTAATTAAAATGGTTATTTCGTTAAGTGCACATCCGCGATGTATAGTCATTTAAATCACACAGCCGAAAAGACAGTGTATATCTTCGAAATATATAAACTTTAATCAGCTTATTTGGGAGAAGAAATTCGAGACCGTAGTCTACTCTCATTTTTGTCCTTCTCCCTATGTATTCGTCTTCGTCGTCGTAAAAATTCTTAATTTATTTTATTAATTGAAAATACGTACGCATGTGTACATACGACGGCGACGTATGACCTTGTCACGTCGCCTTATAAGTTAGTCATAATATATATGTATTTACCGCAGCACTCTAGACTTCCAACACCATAAAATCCTTTCTTACCATACGCGTTTTAAACCTCTAGCTGGCTGGCTGGCTCGCTCACTCGTCCCCTTCGATCGTATATGAACGCAAACTTTCGTATCGTATTCGATATACTAACCACATAATAATCTGTACACGACAGGCAGCTCCTTTGGTTGCCTCGCTCGGCGCGACTTTTCCACATAATATTCGCTTCCCTTCGTCGGTGGTGCTTTCTTCGGCGCGCAAATTATCGCCGGCTCACCGCACCGTGCGCCTTATCGTACCGGAAAAAACAACTAAAAAACTCTTCAAAACTCGAAAACACGACCGGCGTGAGTTTCCATTTATCAAACACCCCGAACGTAGCAGCCGATTTTAGCCATATCCGCGTAAAAGGTTAACGACAGGTCGTCCCTTTTTCCTTCTTTTATAATCGCGTTCGGTTTTTCTTTTATTTTCGAATTTCTCGCGCTCTCTCTTCGCGTTTGCTAACCCGTAACCTAATATTTGAAATTTCATAAAAAGCTCCAAACGTCGCGCCACCCCCCACAGCAAAAGCAAACGAACGACCGCCGACCAAATAGGCGTTTTTATGTGCCGCATAAATTCAACTCGACTACGTAAGCTTACGAGTACATACATCCAAGAATGGTTTGTACAACGGCGCCGGAATGGTAATTTCTTAAACGTTGCGTACTACATCGACATTTTTATTTTTCTTGTCTCTTTTTCTCTTTCTCCTCCTGTGCTTTCCTCTGCCCGCCTCACCGTGTTCGCAAAACATCACACACGGTTACTGGCCAAAGTTCTACCATAATGGGGAAAAAATCATTCGTGGTTTTTTCCTTTGTTGTGTTAATACCGTGATGGGGTGGTCAGAAAGAGCAGGAGCAGGGAAATGATGGCATTTGCTCGAATTGGACCGCTTTTAAGAGTGAAAAAAAACAAACCGCTACATCATTAGTGTGTCCTGTAGAATTGTCTCGTAGGTCGTTGCTCACATTGACCTCGCTTCAATTTTTTCCTTTATCGGTATCGCATCGATTCTCAAGCAATATCTTTTTCTAATTTTAAAAGTAGAAAAAAATTTAGGCAATTTTTCCCAAAAAGTTATCGGAAAAAGTTTGCGAGATAATTGGCAAAATGTAGAGGAATATTTTCTAGCCGCTTTATTCGAAGTTCGATGATGTGAGAGCGAAGGGAAGGGGACCACGAACTCTTCAATTTGCTAAAAGTATCTCGAAAATCGAGAAAAAAAGCTCGAGAATTTTTTAAAGATTTGTTTGCCTGATGAAAAATGAAAAATAGCTCATTCTGTGAGAGGAAAAAAATCAAGAAATTTTCGAAAGATATTTCGCTAAACAAATCTCAATCAAGTACTTACTTAATTCAAAATTTCTCAAATTTTAAAAAACTTTTGATGGAAATTTTTCAGGCTGAACAATTATGGGAAATCCCCACCTTTCTTCGCACTCGTCGAAGTTCCAACAATCCGGCCCATTTTCGGCAGCTCAGCGCACCTTGGAACTTTTTTGATTCACACAATCCTCGGTATACTCAATTTTTCACGTTTTACCTATACAACTTACCGCACGTTCGGCAGTTTAAAAATTCAAATTACCCTCGCTCTGGGTATACCTTCGTTGGCAAAAATTCTTTCGTCACTTTGCAGCAAAAAAAAAAAAAAAAAAAAACGCACGAAGGAATAAAAAAAATTACACCTCTTAGAACCGCTCTCGTCGCTCTCTCAGTTTCACACTTTGTTCTCGGCGAACTTCTCCACGCCACCTTTCATTATCGTACAATTAACCCGAATGGAAACAAATTACAAATTATACTCGAAAGCTTGGTAAATTTAATTAAAATTATTCGACTCGCGCCGTGCGCTTCTACATCCACAATAAGGTGAAAATTTTACACGCGAATGGAATACGGAAATTAATTTTATTGACGTTTAAGCTGCGATGCGGAGACGCGTCGCATCCCTGCTTTCATGGTAGCTAGCGGTCGTACCCCGAGCGCTCTCCTCTCCCTTTGACGCTTTGCTCTTTGAAAGATGCCGATGCTGTCGTGTCGAGCCGCCGCAGGCGATGCTTACAATCGCGAAAATTATACCCACGCAGGTATTTGGCGAAATTAGTTAATCATTGCGTACTGTTATAATTATTATTATACGCTTTCTGTGGAAAATATTCCGCCAAACTGCGCCGAATTCAAAATATAAAGTAGGCAGTACAGGGCCGAACTTGTCAGGCGACCGAATAAATGATTGGCGTATTTTTTAACCCATTTATGAACGTGCACACTTGCACTGTCGAGTCGAGACGAGCGCCTAGTTCGGGCAGAAATACGCGAAAAAAATATACTATCTGGCGAAAATGTCAAATTGAAATTTAATTGACTAATCGCCGAGAATATTTATGAGATAGAGGTCGACCCCTTCGGCATGCCCGTTACATTATAATCGAAGCATTTAGTATAAAATACGTATACTATACGAGTATATCTGCAGGCAAAGAGATAGGTGAGCTCACATCTATGCTGGCGAGCTACATAGAACATACAGACCGAGATACACAGAGAGAGAGAGAGAAAGAGAGGTAGGGCTTTGCAAAGCATAGCAAAAGTTCTATTATGCTATCATACGCATCTAAATTTATACCGTCCTGTATATACGTAGGTATATGTATAATAGACAGATTGTGAACGCTATGGAGGAAAGGGGGTCCAGAGGTCGGGGCACATCCGCCGGTCCTGTCTTGCCCTACAATGTGTGTATATGGTACACATATTACGTGTATTTGTAAATCCTGCTCCTCGTCGCAGACTCTCGCCTTTCCATGCCCCGTCACGTATATACGTGAACGTGTGCGAAAAAAGGGATAATTTATTCATTTGGCGGAAAGCTCGCGAGTCAGGCGCTTATGAGAATGAGAAAAAAATCCAACGTGTAGAGCAGAAGGCTGGCAAGCTGTAAAGGCTTATATTATTTGTACGTATAATATGCGTACCTAATACAGGATGTTTCGAAAATAATATACGCAGGCACCTAATCAAACTACGATTCTGAGAAAAGGACACCAACGCACGTTGTCCTTTGATAATGATTTTTTTTTTTAGAAGAACTAGTTTTTTAAAAGTTGTCAATTTTTTTCTGAGGTAATATATTGTCATTTTTGAGAAAAGTGACATTTTATGAGAAGTCTTCATTTTTAAAAAATTGATATTTTAGAATTTCATAAATAAGTGACATTTTTTTTTAGAAAAAAGTCACTATCTGAAAAATTTGAAAAAGTGACATTTTAAAATTTTTGGAAAACGACTTTTTTTTAAAGAAATGATATTTCATAGAAAATTGTCATTTTTTGGCAAAGGGACTTTTTTTTGGAAAAGTCACCATCTGAAAAACTTGAATGTGACGCTTTAGGGGAAATTGACATTTTCAGAAAAATTGACATTTTATGGAAAATCGCCACTATTTTTTCTCAAAAATGACATTTTTCTGGAAAATCATAATTTTGGAAAATTGGTATTTATTCAAGAAGTGACATTTTATGGAATATTCGCCATTTTTCAAAATAATGACATTACAGAATTCTCTTCGAAAAATTTACAATTAGTGGAAAATTGTCATTTTCCAATTAATTGATATTTTTCATAAAAAATCGCAGTTTTTTGGAAAATTATTGTATTTTTTCAATAAGTGGCGATTTCTAGAAAATAGTCATGATCTGAAGAATTGGTATTTTTTTTTTTTTTTGGAAAAAAAGACATTTCATGAAAAATTTCCAATTTTTTTCTTTTTTTTTATAGAGAATTGACATTTTAGCATTTCTTGAAAAAAATTTCTGGAAAATTAAATATTTCTTGAAAAAAATACATTTTTTAATGAAATTTCATTCGGTCATTTCTTGAAGAATTCTGACATTTGTTAATCATCGACGTTACAACAATTTTCGGAAACTTTTCATTTTCGGCATATTGATATCATTTTGAAAACTTAGATAATTAGGTTTTCTTGTTAATTTTTTTTTTTTTTGGGGGGGGGAGGTCCCATTTTTTGGGAATTCGATATTTTCCAAGGAAGGAAAAAAATTGATATTTTATATAAAAAACAACTTCATAAAAAATTGATACTCTTTAAGCTTAGTCGACTTTTTTAAGAAATTCAAAACTTTTGGGAGTCATATATGTATTCTCTAAAATAAGTTTTTTTTTTACTAAAACATTGAGCTTTATGTTTTTTTTTAAACTGTTATTTTTGTTGAAAAAAAAAAAGGTAAAAGCCGCATTTACTTCCAGAACACCCTATATACTTATAAATACACCCATTGACAATCAACGTTGGTGATATTCCGCTCTAAGCCACTGAGCTTGGCCTCTCTTCAGTGATCCCAGCGCGCGAAGGATATCGGTAGGTATTTAAAATTCAAATTCTGGCCGCGTTCGTATAACACACCAAGCACACCTATATCCTCGTTATCGTGTCGTCTATCTTTTACATAAAAAGCAAAGATAATCGCCGTACATACCAACAAAAAAAGAAAAAAAAATACGAAACAACCTGCGAAAGCGCACAGGTCGAATAATAAGAACAAGAGTACGATACACATACCGAATCGAAGATCATCAAAAATGCGTGAACCTATCCAACACTAAATATTTTCACAAGTCGCGAACAACAAAGAACAACATGAAAGTCAGTGCACGGTAAGAGCTCGAGAGCAGGCTATCGTTATACACGAGAGTGAAACATCCTCTCATCACCCGCCCAAGTACGCATATTTTTTCATTTTTATTCTTTTTTACGAGAGAAGACGATAATAAAAATTTATAAACGTTGGAAAAATATTCTTTTGTCATGTTAAAAAGTGTAGTAGTACTCGTTAAAATGTTGGAATTTCATTAATTCGTCGACGGAGGCGCGCGTGGGGCAAGCCTGCTCTGCTTTTTTTCCTCCTCCTGCGGTGCGGTGCTGCGTGCGAGTTGTACGCGATTCTCGCGGTTCCTCTTTTCTCGCGTACTCTCTTTTGATTCCTCGCGAAAGATGGCATCGAGTTTGCCAGCCACACTATATACAAACAAAGAGCATTTTATAATATTTTTTTCCCCAGCACTTTCCTCAATAGGTATCCTCCGCGGTCCCTATTGCCATCTTACGCAGTCGACACGAGAGCGTGGTTTTTTTCCTCGCGTCCAGTTACGAAAGGTATATAGATAGATAGGTACGTAAAGTACCTACGCGTGGAGATGATGCTGATGATGACGCGCAGCGTGACCAAAATCACGATGTGGTCTACAGCTCGAGAGATGATCGTTGTTAATGATGGCGAGATAATAAGTGCGCGAGTACATATTTTTTTGTAATGATGCGAAGAAAAGTAAGGTAGGTGGAAGCCGGCAGAAATGATGATAAAATTTGAAGGATTTTTTCTTTCAAGTTCTATACCAACAATTGATCATTTTTGGAAAAAAAAAAGTACGCAGGAATAGAGGAAATTCAGTGCTTTGGTTCATTTTTTTAAATCAAATTTTCATTAATAATTAATTTTTTTTCGCAAGTTGAAAAAAAAAGGTTGCCAAATTTAATAAATATCTTTGCTCAGCAAGAGTTAAAAAAGCTGGAAAATGGGAAGGAAAATTTTTTCATCAAATTACCAAAACATCTTTTTTGAGTAAATGAAAATCCTACTTCATTTACCTGACGAAAAAAAACCTGGAGTGGGCTGGTAAAATCACTTCGATTGCCATTCAACTTTATTTTCATTTTTCATCTCAGTTCTAATTGAGTGCAAGTGAGACAAAAAGCGGCATTTTTTTTTTTTTATGTTGAAAATTCTAGACTTTTTATTTAATTTTTTCAAAAATCGACAATTTTTCAAAATTGGGAAAAATTATTGAAAATTTTTTCAAGTGAATTCAGTCTTCTTTCACTCTATTACACTTTCTAGCGGTATTCAAGGTTTATTTTAGCTGAAAAACATTGCTACATCCGACAGATTAAATCACTTACTCGACCGCGATTTAGCTTACAAGGGAAGTACCCGAACTGGCACTAAAATTTTTCGACCAAACCAAAACAAATCGATAGAAGAGGTAAAAGTAACCCCACAACCAAAATTTCAGGTGCTAAGCGGCACCTCCTGATTTTTGGGGAATTTTTGAAAATCGAATTTGGGCCAAATAATTGGAAATAT
>FIZT01017636.1:0-14956 GCA_900065295.1 Paracoccus marginatus | reverse complement strand
CAAATTTCAGTCTTCTAGCTTAATTAAGTAAAATTTTTCTTTTTTTTTGACATATTTTTAAGTAAGTCCAAAAATCGATTTTCAAAAATTCGCCAAAAATCAGGGGGTGCAGCTTAGCACTTGAAATTTTGGTTCTGAGGTTCTTTTTACATGCTCTATCGATTTGTCTTGGTTTGGGGTCAAAATTTTTTTCCGAGTTTGGGTACTTCCCTTGTTAGTTTATCAATTCTTAAAAACCTTTAATTTTCTAAATTCGTCAATTTTCAAAAAATTCGTTACTTTTCTACTTTCGAATTTTTTTAGAATTCGTTCATTTTTCATTCAATTTCGAAATTTTTAAAATTCGTAATTTTTTCAAGTTTTGATTTTTTCAAAATTAGTTTTTCGTTTTCAATTCATCAATTTTCAAGAATTTGCAGGTTTTCCAACATCAAATATCTTTCTGAATTTTGTTCATTTTTCCAACAATTTCGGCTAGTCTATCAATTTGTTCGAAACTTTAAATTTGCAAAATTTGCAAAATTTTTACAAATTTCAAATCAGTAACTACCTCAGCTTCAACTTCAAATAATACGTAGTAGTCGTAAAATGGTGATGACATCTTCATCGCATGAAAATGAAGCAAACGAGTTGCAGAGGTTGAAGGAAAAGTACCCAAAATCGCCTCTTCTTGATTAGAATTTTTTTTCATTTGTACAAGTAACGCAAAGATATTCGGAAATTCGACAAAATTTATCGACCCATTCAAATTCGTAAATTTTTACAAATTACAAAAAATTCACCCGAAATCACCTAGTACACAGATGCCAGTCACATACGCAACAAAAATCAACCATCAACCCGTACCAATCTCGAAAAAGAAAAAAAGAGGTCCAACCTCCGTTCACCGCTCTCCACCGCCGACACAAATACACCTTGTGGCAAACTCGACTGCACACTCGAGCACTTCCGAGTCTCCGCGACACGACACGACCAACGTCTACGCAATAAATTGATTACGTACGTTTGGCAAAATATTACCCCTTGTCATACCCTTCTTAAATCCTACCAGAAGCAACCCCATCATTTCGGCAACCTATAGTCATTTAGCACGACTAATAATTTCGTTTGAAACGGCACAGGCGGTGTACGAAATTAATTGAAAAATGCCTCCCGATAAGTGAATTTCTCCGCAGACCGTATTGCTAAAAATATTTAGGTAAAAAAAAATAAATAAAAAAAAGGTGCGCGTATAAAACATGGTACAGGAAGGGTACTCCCTGCTGAGAGCACGCAGGTTCGAATGGCGAATTGTTTCGAAACTCGTCGATGACATGGCATTTCAGCAATTCTTACTCTCCTCATACTATACGGTACTTACTACACGAAGTTCGCGTACGAAATGATAATTTCCAATCTGTGCAAATTTCAGATTTCCTCTTCACATCTGACGTTGAAAAAAAAAAAAGAAAAAGAAACACCGAGAAACGAAAGGGGAAAAAACGTAGAAAACATAAACGTCATTTACGCCGAAGAAAACTTCTCCAAACGATGGCACGCGATAAAGGATGAATTTTCCGAGCATTTGCGCTCTTCCATAAACAACTACATGTATCGTATAAAGGTCGTCTTTGTATTATTGTACGAACGAATACATAATAATATAAAGATATAGTAAAGCTCGTAGATTGGATTATGCTATACGACGACGACGACGACGACGACGACGACCATGTTATACACTCTCTGCAGCATCCTACCCTATTCGTCATTTATGCGATACCGAGAACGTTCACACGTTGCTTCAGAATCATAAACAACTAAGAAAAGTCAGAGAGAGTCGAGCTGGAGACGCCGCACAGCGAAAGACGCAGGCATTCGGCGAAATTCTTCACTTCGAAAAACCTAATGAATGGAATTGTTTGGTAAAACAACGCAACTACAAACGAGCCGCGCGCACCAACACAGCACAGCGTACACAACTCGGTGGCAATTTAATTGAAACGAAAAGTCAGCGAAAAATTAAGATTTCGCATTATCGCCAGGCTAATTGAACTGCTAGTCGTATACGACGCGCCAACTTCTAATATATTATTCGATTAAGGCGAATTTCTCGTCTCGCCCGCACCGCCCCGGCTCGAAGCGACCGATAAATTTGCGCCAGCTATAGAAAAAGGCAAATCAGGACGAATATTCAGCAATTATTTCCATTACAAAAGTTGTTATAATGATTTAGCTTTATCACACGGAGAGAGAGAGAGAGAGGGAGCGAACCGAGGCTGGCGAAAAGAACACGCACACAGAGAGAGCGAGCGGTGAGCTTTCCTTTTCCTGGTTCTGCTTTCCTTCCACACCTCGACCGTTCTGTGTATGGTACTCCTTTACTCGCAATCGTAATTCGCAATACTCGTCGATTCTCTTATTCTCGAGAAAAAAATAATACGAGAGGTAGGTAGGGTAGGTACGCCCTGGCCTTACACTACACCCTTTCTCCATTGCAAGGGTCGAGGCGGGGTACGATGGCCGAGCACGGTAAGACGCGACGCGGCAGTCGTTCTTTTAAAGCAAAACAATGCTACGCAATCAGTCACCGAAATCCTACCGAACAATGCGTTTTCTCAGATCGATTCCAATTTTACTCGTAAACAATGCAGATCACATTTTAGAGTTTATTAAATTCTCTCGCCCCCCCCCCCTGCTTTTTCGTCACCGTTGTCGTCGTCGTCGTCGCTCCAGCTATCACCTTTTCAGTATAAAAACTTGGCGAACGGCGAAGAGCAGGGTGAAAGAAAAGGTAAGTTCGAGTGTTTGACATTGTAAAATGAAAACACCCACGAAATTAAATTCGTTCGAAGGTGGTGTGAAAAAAATCTACTCGTATCAAGGTAGTAACTTCATAGTATTTATGAGTAATTCTCTGGATAATTTGTAGTAGCATACACGTGTATCTATCGTTGTCACCAGCAGTTTGTAGGTATGAAGTGGAGTACTAAAAGAGCATTTGTTTTTATCGTTCTTCTCGGTTTCGAAAAATTGAACCAACAAGCAATAGATGGATAAAGTTTTGCATCCAGGAGGTTTGTATGCAGTACATGGAGCTGTTCCAACATACCTTGATGTATCGAAGTCCACGTCATCTCGTGAAGGAACTATGAAAGTTTGGCAGTCGAAGTACCCGAAATACATGGATTCGATTGGGAGTCAATTTTTGAGAAAATCGAACGAATTTGCTCCTTTAAATCGAAATCCTTCGCGAACGACTCAATCAACTTTTTTCAATCAAATTTTTCTTCTCGTGTTACCTATCTGAAAATCACAACAAAAATTTATGACGCTAATCAAAATCAATAGCATATCAACGGTAAGGTGAAGTAAATTATTCGAAATATTAATTTTTGTCATTTTACCTGATGATGCCGATCTAATGACGGCGGAACGTACGTCGTAATTTTTCGTGATTTTAAATATTTTTTCGTTTATTTCGCCTATATTTTGAACAAATCAAAATCATTCGCGAACGACTGAATCAATTTTTTCGTTGGCAACATTTTAAAAATTAATTTCTCCGATTGAAAAATTTTTAAACTTTGATGATTTTTTTTTTTCGTCTAAAAACCAGTCGTGAACGATTTGGAATCGCTCGTAAAGAATCAAATGAATTTGGAGTTTCTCCAAATTGAAATCATTTACGAACGACTGAGTCAATTTTACGTTGACAATATTTGAAAACCGAATAATTTTCAAAGTTTGATCTGAAAAATTTAGATTGGATTGGAAAAAAATTGAACGAGTGTGTTCATAACTTGAAATCAAAATCATTAATGAGCGACTGAATCATTTTTTTTCAACGCAATTCTTTTTTCATTATCAAATTTTCGATCATTTATTCTTGTTAACATGTGGGTTGTAAACGATTTGGAATCGTTTGCAAAGAATCAAACGACTTCACCAAAATATAATCATTCGCGAACGAATGAATCAATTTTTTTCTGTTGGCAACATTTCATAATCGAACCATTTTCAAAGATTGAGCTGAAAAATATCAGATTGAATTGGAAAAAAAATCGAACGAGTTTGCTCATAATGTCAAAATCATTAACGAACGACTGAATCACTTTTTTCCAACACAATTCTCCTTTCATGGTCAAATTTTTGATCATTTATTTTTGTTCACATCCCGGTCGTGAACGAATTGGAATCGTTTGCAAAGAATGAAACGACTTCACCAAAATAGAATCATTCGCGAACGAATGAATCAATTTTTTTCTGTTGGCAACATTTCATAATCGAATCATTTTCAAAGCTTGAGCTGAAAAATATCAGATTGAATTGGAAAAAAAATCGAACGAGTTTGATTATAATATCAAAATCATTAATGAACGACTGAATCACTTTTTTCCAACACAAT
This sequence comes from Paracoccus marginatus, assembly GCA_900065295.1. Lineage (NCBI taxonomy): Eukaryota > Metazoa > Arthropoda > Insecta > Hemiptera > Pseudococcidae > Paracoccus > Paracoccus marginatus. Next base: position 10,569 of record FIZT01017636.1, on the reverse strand, counting down.
TCTCCTTTCATGGTCAAATTTTTGATCATTTATTTTTGTTCACATCCCGGTCGTGAACGAATTGGAATCGTTTGCAAAGAATGAAACGACTTCACCAAAATAGAATCATTCGCGAACGAATGAATCAATTTTTTTCTGTTGGCAACATTTCATAATCGAATCATTTTCAAAGCTTGAGCTGAAAAATATCAGATTGAATTGGAAAAAAAATCGAACGAGTTTGCTCATAATATCAAAAACATTAAAGAACGACTGAATCACTTTTTTCCAACACAATTCTCCGTTCATTATCAAATTTTCGATCATTTATTTTTGTTCACATCCCGGTCGTGAACGATTTGGAATCGTTTGCAAAGAATCAAAAGACTTCACCAAAATAGAATCATTCGCGAACGAATGAATCAATTTTTTTCTGTTGGCAACATTTCATAATCGAATCATTTTCAAAGTTTGAGCTGAAAAATATCAGATTGAATTGGAAAAAAAATCGAACGAGTTTGCTCATAATATCAAAAACATTAAAGAACGACTGAATCACTTTTTTCCAACACAATTCTCCTTTCATTATCAAATTTTCGATCATTTATTTTTGTTCACATGCCGGTCGTGAACGATTTGGAATCGCTTGCGGAGAATCAAACGACTTCACCCAAATAGAATCATTTGCGAACGACCAAATCAATTATTTTGCTGGCAACATTTCACAATCGAATAATTTTCAAATTTTGAGCTGAAAGATTCGGGATCAGATTAGAAAAAAATCGAACGAATTTGCTCATAAAACCAAAATCATAGATGAACGACTGAATCAGTTTGTCTTTTTCAACAAAGTTCTTTTTACGAGCGAATAACTACCAAATTTTCGATCGTTTTCGCTCGTTCACATATTGAACGAGTTTGCCCATCAGATCGTTGGAAAATTTGAAATTTTGATCGTTTTTCAGTCCCTATACTATATCGGACGTGAACGATTCGAAATAGATTGGAAAAAGATCGAACGAGCTTGCTCGTGATATCCACGTCGACGATCAATTGATCAACTCCTGCCCTCGCAGTAGGGTAAGTGTGTTCTCTTGGCCCTTCGAAATATTTTTGCAGAAATCATTCGCGAACGACTCAATTGATTCTTTTTTTGCCACAATTGATAATTCAAGTTGTAAAATTTATTCAACTTTTGTTTTACATGCTTCGTTTGTATATCGGCCGAGAACGACTGAAAATTGTTTGCAAAAACTCGAACGAATTTGCTCATCGAATAAAAATCTTTCGTTGACGATTTGGCGAACAAAATTATTATCGTCCACAAATTTTTTTTTTCGGTGGTTCGAATCAATTTTTTTGCTGGATTTGACGCCACAAAAGTCAGCACAGCAGATATTTGAAGATCAAAAATTCAGAACATCGAAAAATGGTTTTAGCCTACTTCAGCCACGCAATGTCCCGTCGAACGACTATTTTCCAATCTTGACTTTATTTTTGATAAATTCTGAACAAGACTGGGTACTGGTTATATGACTGTCCAACCACAGGTCTAGCGATATTAGGCATGATTTTCGAAATTCGTCAACTTGCAAAATTTTGAAAATTTTGAAGATTCTTTGCCAAAATTGACTTTTTTGATTAATGTTTATAAATTTCCACCTATTCCTTCAATTCATTTTTTTCCATCAATTAAATTCCATTTCAAAGGTTGTCCAATTGTTCGGTATTTTATTGTCACTACTTGGGAATTTCTCTCCCACCCCCCCCCCCCCCCCTCAAAAAAGGGCAAAATTTTTGCGATAAAAATTCTCCAAAACGGAGCTCATTCAAAACGCTCAAATGAGACGTTGAATCGCGTCTAAATACACGCCCTTAACCCTTCCGTCGAGCCTCTACCAGCATCGCCTTCGAAGATTGAAAATTCTCACCGCCACCGAACGCAGCCCAAGCAGCGCTTATCGGAGCGAGGCGAGACGTCGCGAAAATACGCATTACGTTCGACGGTGCAGCGTTAAAAATCATCCAAATGCCCGTCATTCTGTCGACGTTGCGGCGGCGGCGTTTCGCACCTTACGCTGCACCCGCAGCCTACTGCCCGCTATCGTGCACCGCCGTACGCAACGCACACCCTTCCGCGTGAGCTTCGGCTTCGGCCGATCTCTCGGGCACGCGTTTAGTAAAAAGCACCGCACCGTGCCGTGCTGCTCAGAGACGGTGGCGAAATTGAAATTACGGTTTTAGCGAGCCTATACCGTACGCAATTTCGGACCCTCTCTCTTACCAGCAGGGTATATCGAACAGCGCCCGAGAAGGGTTACATAAATATCGCAATTATTGCGCAGTTTCAAAACCCTTAAGGGAAATGCGATAAAAGTATACGAGAGAAAGAGAGCCAGCCGCACCTATCCGTCGCGTCGTCGACGACGCACACACAAGCTCAAGCAAACCCCCAACATTGATAGAAATTTTCATGTCAAAGCGTCAAAGGCGCATTACCGGCTTCTTTTTTGCTTTTTGCAAAACGCCCGCGCCCCCGTCGGCGCGGCACCGCAGCGCCAGTTCGCCCAACTCGGTTAAAAGCCTCCACGCTGTCGAGTAATTTGCAAAATTAATATCGCAAAATGTTGAAAATGTCGTAACAAAAAATATACGAATTGCTGGGCCAAAACTATACCTATATACATAGGAACGGAGCTGACGTAGTTGAAATGAACCGCGTCCAGAGACGAAATATTAGGTATATTTTGCTCGCGCGTTTGATGCCCTTTCATACGCTACGGTGCGAAAAGTTCAAAAGCCAAAGAGCCAGTTTTAAGCATTTTTACGACGAATGGCCTCTCCTGTATACGTGTAGTTTCATTTTAAAAAAAAGTCAAAATAACTTGCCAGTCTCGAAATTTCTTCGCTCATCAACTCACATCTTACTAATTCTCCTTCATTTCGGCTTCTCAGGTTTCTCATTTATACGAACAGATTTTTAAAAAATTTCATTTCTCATTTTCCTCTATTTTCGCAATAGCAAATATTTTGGGGCCAAAAAAAAAAAAAAATGTAAATTCAGTCATCCTTGATTTTTTTCATTCTCGCAATTATAGGAAATCCGACCGAAAAATCGTCACCGCCATATGTTTACGAATTTACTGCATCCAGCGTGATACGAAAGAACCAGTATACCGGGGCAGTTTTTCTTCAATTGAAGGTCGAATAATGTCTAATCGTCTGGCTGGCGTGGTATTCGTTGGCGGACGAGCGACGCGACCAAAAAAAACGACGATGCTCTAGTAAATCTATAGTGAATTTTTTTCACGTATGTATTTCCGGTGCTCTTTTTCGAGCAGCGAAGTCGAATCGATGATGGTAAACGTGTTACATACTCGAATGGTTATTAATCGCCCAACCAACCAGTTCATGTAGTTCTGCGAATTTTTTCTCTCTCGTTCAGGTATGCTGTGCTGCGCGGCGGCCGTCGTCGCCGCCTCTGTTATTGTAGGTAACAACATAAGTATATTCACATAGATACCTACATAGGTAACGAAGATGCTGCGGCGTTGAAAAGGTGGTCATTGAAATACGTGGAATAATGATGGCGTGTACATGCACGCGAAAGAATAAATGATTCCGTATGTACGTACTTTCCGCTACGCCATGCTCGGTCGCGACCGACCGGCTCTATGGTAATTGGTATATTAATCGGATGAGTAATACCATAGACGCATATACCTGGGTAATAAGCCGCCAACGTACACGTAATGGATAATTCATACGCTTCGGGCGGTCCGCATATGAAAGTAATCGATTTGCGGCCGATGAACGTACGTACCTACAACGTACAAGTACGTAGAGTCGAGTGTACGACTGCAGCGAGCATGAGCAACATATGCCAGCTCCGAGAAATCAACCGAGTGGGAAAAACGTGATACGCGCTTGATACATAGGTACCTACCTATTACGAGATCATTTATCCGGATGAATTGCGGTAATTTCTGGAATATTCATCTACGAAGAATGTAAACAAACGACAGTAGCTGAAAGAAAAATGTACGAATTAAAAACAAAATATGAACGAAACATTCCAATTCGATTTTACGAAAATTTCAGGCTTGCAATTCAATTGTGATCACTAAAAAAAAATTAACTTGAACAAACTTGAAAAATTAAAAATTAAAAAAAAATGATTCAGTCGTTCGAGAAAGGGTTTGATCTGCTGGACAATCTCGTTCAATTTCCTATTAAAGACGCTGAATCGAAAACGAACGACACTTGAATAAAATATGAAAATTTTTCGACTGCGAAGAGAATATGACCGTGGAAAAAATCAACGCAGTCGTTTGCGAATGATTTCGATGTAATGGGAAAACTCGTTCAATTTTTTCAAATGACTCTGAATCATTCACGAACGAAATCTGAACAAAATTCAAAGAATTTTCTGATTGAAAAAAAATTTATAATGATACAAAAAATTGATTCAGTCGTTCGCGAAAGGTTTCGATACAATGGGAAAACTCGTTCGATTTTTTCAAACGATTCTGAATCGTTCACGAACGACATTCCGAACAATTATTGAAAATTTTTCGATTAAAAATAAAAATTGAAAAAGAAAGGATTCATTCAGTCGTTTGCGAATGATTTTGATGAGATGAGCAAACTTGCTCAATTGATCACAAATGACTCTGAATCGTTCACGAACGACATCTGAAGGAAATATGAAAATTTTTCGACACAAAAAAAAATATGATGACGAAAAAAATCAACGCAGTCGTTCGCGAATGATTTTGATGTAATGGGAAAACTCATTCAATTCTTTCAAATGACTCTGAATCATTCACGAACGACATCTGAACAAAATTCGAAAAATTTTCTGATAAAAAAAAATTTATAATGATACAAAAAATTTGATTCAGTCGTTCGCGAAAGGTTTCGATACAATGGGAAAACTCGTTTGATTTTTTCAAACAATTCTGAATCGTTCACGAACGACATTCCGAACAATACTTGAAAATTTTTCGATTGAAAATAAAAATTGAAAAAGAAAGGATTCATTCAGTCGTTTGCGAATGATTTCGATAAGATGAGCAAACTTGTTCAATTGATCACAAATGACTCTGAATCGTTCACGAACGACATCTGAAGGAAATATGAAAATTTTTCGACACAAAAAAAAATATGATGACGAAAAAAATCAACGCAATCGTTCGCGAATGATTTCAATGCAACGGGGAACCTCGTTCGATTTTTTCAAATGGCTCCGAATCGTTCATGAACGACATATGAACAGAATTTGGAGTTTTTTCAATTGAAAAACAGAATTCCTTCAATCGTTCGCGAATGATTTCGATACGAATACGATGAGCAAATTCGTTCAATTGATCACAAGGGACTCTGAATCGTTCACAAACGACATCTGAATGAAATTTGAAAATTTTTCTGCACGAAAAAAAAATACGATGATGAAAAAAACCAACACAGCCGTTCGCGAATGATTTCAATGGAATGGAGAAACTCATTCTATTTCCTCCAATGACTCTAAATCGTTCACGAACGACATCTGAACAAGATCTGAAATTTTTTCGATTAAAAAGAAAAGAAATTCTTTCAATCGTTCGCGAATGATTTCGATACGATGAGCAAACTCGTTCAATTGATCACAAGGGACTCTGAATCGTTCACGAACGACATTTGAAAATTTTTCTGCTGAGAAAAAATTGCTAACAATAAAAAAAATTGATTCAGTCGTTCACGAATCATTTCGGTGCAATGGGAAAACTCGTTCGGTTTCTCCAGCTGGCTCCGAATCATTCACGAACAACATCTGAACAAAACTTGAAAAATTTTCCTGCTGGAAAAACTTGATTCAGTCGTTCGCGAATGATTTCGATATAATGGGAAAACTCGTTCGATTTTTTCAAATGACTCTGAATCGTTCACGAACGATATCTAAACAAAATTTGAATTTCAATACGACGAGCAAACTCGTTCAATTTTTCACAAGACTGAATCATTCAAAAATTTTGATTTGAAAAAAAATTAGCTCCTTCATTCATTCGCAAGAAATCTCGATTCAATGGGCAAACTCGTTTAAATTTTTTCAAATCATTTCAAATCATTCGCGACAGATTCATGGAACCTGTACGCTGGACAGCAAGTCGACATAAAGCAAATAGTTAAAAACCCACCGATTACAGCATTTCATTTGCAAACGGTCACTAACCAGATGTAAAATCTTGAACAACAAAAAAAGAACCAAACTTAGACCAGCACGTTTAAATAAGAATCAACCCAACCCTGAACAAGTCGTCGCCACGAGTTATCAACGTGATTAATATTTAACACTCGCGGTAGTAAACTACGATATTTATTTAAATTTAGGCGGACAATTTGTTCATTTACCTCGCTCAGTATACAGCGCCTTTGATTGTACATACGTACCTATACTACGCATATGTTTATTCGTATTCGTATATGCAGACGACATTATAATGGATCATTACATCCTACTCTCGAAAATTTCTCAACCTAAAAGTGTCCGTATGTATGCACTACAGTTCGTATACAAATATACAGAGGAACTATGACCATAATAATAACGATGTTCGTACATTTGTTATAGGCCCTTCCCCTCATTCTTTCTCTAAAATCTTCATACCTTGGCACTTTGTATACCAGGTAGCTAAACTACGTGGAAAATTATTCAAAAAAATTGCCCGAAAGGAATTTTCCAGAAAAAAGAATGATTTATCGTTTTATGTCCTAATTCTCAAAGACTCGTTTCTCGAATAACCTAGACTTTCTATCACATCGATACAAAGAAAAGTGTTATTGAAAACTACTGAGTAAGATAGAAAATCAGTATCCGGACTCATCCACCGCGTCTTCAAGTCTTTCAATGATTCAGAACAGTTTTCGGAAAAGGCGTTTGAAAAAGGTAATACAAGCAGTTGCGCCGGTGGTCGAAATACACCATATGTACCTGCAGTTGCGCTAAATTGATTGTTCGAATAAAAACACGAAAGAAACGAACGAACGATTCGTTCGAGTCTAGACCAGGATTATTAGGTACTCAAAAATATTCGCCAACATTTTTTCACGGGAGGAAAAATGAAATAAAAGTGTAAAATTACATTGCCCGTCCCTCGAGTGTCATTTTAGATGGAGAGGGGTATTTGATTTTTTTTCATTTTATTCAGAATTCCTCATCAAAAATGTAAGCCTCGAAAAGCCCTAAAAAGCCCCGACAATTTTATTCGAGCCCCGAGCCCTGAGTCCTGAAACCAAAACGCAAAATTTTCAAGCCCCAATCCAAGGCTGAGACCCGATAAATTTTCAAAATGAAAGCCCAAGACCCGAAACCCGAAAAAAAATTTCGGGGCTTCACCCCTGTTTTTAAGTATTTCTGTATTTTTACCTCTTAAATAAATAGTACGAGTAAAGACATGAGAGATGGAAGGAGAAATTCGTTCTTTTCTTGGCGCAACTGCATATACTTATTATTACCTTTTCATATCCGGCGCAACTACACACATCATAATTGCGCCAACTGGCGCAACTGCAGGTATGGTGATTTTTGGCCACTGGCGCAATTGCAGTACTAACGCAGAGAACAATGAAAACGTAGAAAGGTCGCAGTAAGTTTTTTTCTTTCACAAGTTTACGAAAAAATATGCCCCGCTACGCTCATAGCAGAAGAGAAATCCATTCATAGATGACGCATGGCTCATTGAAGAAGGTAAATTCGATTAAAAAAAATGAAAAAAACTAGCGCCACGAATTACTCATCGAATTCCCGATAAAGAGAGGTAATTGTAAATCCTCCAGCCGGTTTAATCATTCCCGCGTTACGACGTTCAAATACCGAACACCTTACGAGGGCGTATTTACCCGGTACGACCTTCAATTACCTTCCAAGTAATCGAGTACTTCTCCAGATGTCCAGAACAACTGGACGGTTTAATTACGTCGGTACTTCGCATATATAGGTACATAATAAGACTCGACTCGACTAATGTAGGTACGTATTTCGTTGTACGATTATTCTCATCGATAGACAGATACGATAATTGGTACCCTTGCACATTTAGTACACCCACACACTACTCGAAAGAAGCAGTTTTCTTGGAATCCGCCCGGTTGCAAATACACGCGAGAATAGAAATTCTTACAATTATCGGAGATGAAGATTTGCGCGAAAAAATCACCCATACGATGCGGCCCGAATCCAGTTGGACTGGGACCACTATTCGAGTGCATAAATTATACGCGAAATTAATAACGTAGAGAAAAAGTTGACACCTTTGTGCGTTCGTTTGCTAATTATTCAGCCGGTCGATTACGGTAAAAAGCGATAAAAAATATTTAGTGAAAATAAAACGCGATACCGGCTGCTGCAGCGAGTACCATCATGAATGCCATCTCGACGCGAGCAGCTTCCTTATTTTATACATTTATACCTACAATGTACCCAAATCATGTAGCTCGCATGTACTTTACGTGTCTCGTATAGTATACGTGAATTATGACGTCGTCGTCGTCGCAGTAGCCGTCTTGCGAGTACACGGTAGAAAGCTGCCCGTGTCACCGGATCAGCGACACGACACGACACGACACCGGTTCGTACTCGAATCCAGATTGCTGCTGATGGTGCTGCATTTTAAATTGCAACAATCTATACTGGTCGGGCGACGACCGACACGACCCACTGTCAAAAGGCGGATTTTAGTGCTTACTTAGTATACCACTTTTATAATGCAGAGCGATAAAAATTATCCTATCTACGGATTCGCTCACTCGAGTCTTCCCCGTCCACCAGATTTGAACATCTCTTCGTGTTCAACCTTCGCGTTAGATATTATTATACAGAGTGTCACAAAATATGACCATCGGTTCGAGGGATATTTCATTTTCAACGACAGGATGTAAAATTTCGGAGAAAATTTTTTTCAACTTCGAATACAGGGCGATCACAAGCAAAGAAACCGGTTTCAATCCAACCGGTTCGATAATCCTCAGCTTTTCAAGGTCTTAATATTCACTTTACCAAATTTTTTGAAATTATTTTTTTTTCAGAAATTATCAACAACTGGTTGCAAACCAGTGAACCGGTTTCAAAAAAAATGAACTGGTTCGATCCTTGAAAAAGACAAAAGAGATTCAATTTTACAAGCTCCGCGAAAGTTCACCTGATAATTACCCAGCAGATTCACTCAATTGGGAATTATAGAAAACTGGTTGCGAACTGGTAAACCGGTTTGAAAATCACAGCAGGTCTTGAGTTCATTGTGCTCTTCACCTTTCATCTCACAAAGTCTTTCGTAATTCCATTTTTTGATGGTTTGTCAAAACTGTTTGCAACCAATGAACCGGTTTCAGAAATGTTGAACTAGATCGGAAATTACAGGAAGCAAACTATGTTCAGGCTCTATCAATTTTGCACTTTCAAAGTACTAATTTCATACCCCTATTAAATGAACAATAGTAGACAACCGGTTGCCACCAGAAAATCGAACTGCTGAACCGGTTCAATGCTTACAAAAAACAAATAAATGTACATGTCCTTGACCCCTGCAAAATTTTATCACACAACTTCGTCTTTTCTGGGTTCATTTTCCATGTTTGGGAACCTATCGACAACTGGTTGCGAATGCAAACCAATGAACCAGTTTCAATCAAACTGGCTAATAAAATACAACATAATACATAAAATGGTGAGTTTTTAAAACTCCACAAATTCTGTTCCACAAAATTTTTCGTACCTCCATTTTATAGAGAATTAATATCAACAACCGATTGCGAACTAGTGCACCAGGTTCTAAAGAAACATACCACATTTTATTCGCTTCAGTTTGTAGAGTTGATTTCAAAAAAAATAATCAAATCCTAATTTTTACCCTTCATCCATATTTTCTCTGTTGATGGACGTCCTGTACACTAAAAGCTATTTGAACGAGTTCGCTTTTCCTTCTCAATATACCTGAGATGTTGGACTATCCTAATTTTTGCGACACACTGTATGCACTCTCTCAATTCGGAATCGGTGAAAATCACTGAGAAAAAATCAGAATTGCAGCACTGAGAAATCAGTCAAAAAATCACAAAAATTCATCAAGATTTTAGTGATTATTTCACTGATTTCTCTGTGCTGCAATCCTGACTTTTTCTCAGTGATTTTCACCAATTCCGAATTGAGAGGGTAGATGAATGAATAAATACGTAACATATCAATTATTAATAAGCTGGTGCGCTGTTTTTTTCATTTTTTCAAATTGTTAACATGTTCGCTACCGTTTACCATCAGTACCTATCAAACACTTATGCGGACTGATGAAGAAATTAAAAAATGTAAATATTATTTGCATTCACGTATAGTCCGGTAGAAATAGAACCAAAATGCCCTGACCTCAAACTAATAGGTACAAAACGTTTTTTTGATTCATTATGTAGAAGAGGGTCTACTCTATCACATATCCAAAAGCCTCCCCGAGCCTCCCCCTCTAAGTCATTTTTTTGAGTCACCTCCCCCCAAAAAATCAGTTTTTTGATTTTTGCGAGTCAGGGTTCAACTTTATGGAGAAAATCACCTCTACAGAAATTGTT
>FIZT01017614.1:0-10855 GCA_900065295.1 Paracoccus marginatus | reverse complement strand
AATATAATAATGTTGGAACACGATTTTATCACTAAGCGCGGTCTATGTTAATTCTAAATGGTCTAAGTTTTATCTTCAAAACAGTGTTGCAACATTGGCAAAATTTTTGAGTGGTATTATTGGTAACACTCTCTCGATTTGATCAAGTATCTTTTTGTATTTCTGTCGTTTTTTAACGTATTTTTTTTGTGACATGGCCAGTTTTTGATGCAGTTCCTTCATTCTTGATTTTCTTGAATTTCTGTTTATTTTCAATTTTTTCACTCGTAAAATTTGAATTCTTTTTCGAATCCGTTTCAATAGATTTCGGAAAAAGTTGCACACGACTTGTAGGGTTAATTATTGGTTTTATAAATACTGTAACCGTTGTCTGAAATAAGAATAATATTCGTTTAAACCTGACCAAAAATACATTGACAGACAATCGACGGATAACTTGCTTGATGTGGAATGCCTTGTTCCTCAATCAAATTTCATCATCATAAGTTCTTTAATGGATCTTTAACGTAAATTACTATGAAGAACCGTCCTTATTCTATAACTTTATCCAAAGTTTGTCGACTCTGCTTCGAGGAAAAGACTGCTTTATCTCCTATTTTCGACAATAAAAGCATTCCTGATCTTACGCTCAAAATCCAGCAATGCGTTTCAGTCGAGGTAATTTTTCATCAATGTATGTACTTTATTTTATCGCAGTGTATTTTCTCTCATCTAATAGTACTCTGTTTACAGGTATCCGATGAAGATCAGCTTCCTACTCAAATATGTGACGATTGCTGCAGAGAGATCAGTAATTGGATTAATTTCAAAAAAAAATGCAACGAAGCCGATACCAATTTAAAAGATTACGTGCGAAGTGTCCAAGTCAAAGAAGAATCTGGCGAGGTAATCATAGTTTTTGTTTTATTTTTGTCGTTATCAAATCTGCCCTACATAAATCCTTACCGTACCGCATTTGAAAGCTTGTAATACCTAACGCACAAGATTGGAATTTTAGTGAGCCGTAAAAATAGTGAAGATTCACACTCGTAGGTAATTTTTAAATTCCAGGAAGAAGATAACGTAGAAAACGTCGACTCGTACGACTCTGATAGCCAGCTACTAGTAAATTTACTCCTAAAGGACGAAAAAAAAGACGTGATAAAGCCGAAAAGGCAATGCGATAAGTCTACCGTGAAGTCCATTACGTCAAGATCTACACGATCTAAGAAATATCAAACGAAGCAAGAACGCAGAGCTTTATACCGACAAAAGTACAATCAATACCAGCGTAAAAACTACCCGTGTGACATTTGCGATAAAACGTTCACCAGATTTTGCGATCTATTCAATCACGATAAAATGGATCACGAGAATTTACCTCGCAACAGCATGTGCAACGTTTGCGGTAAATTATTTGTATCCGAGAATCGGGTATCTATTCATAAAAGTCGTTACCACGGCGATAAACCATTCACATGCGACATTTGCGAGAAAAAATTCCTCACAAAGCGTACGTTGCAGAAACACATGATCATACACAACAAATGTTTCACTTGTCCGTACTGCAACCTGTCCACCTCTTCCAATTCCAGTTTAATCGAACATATTCGAGTTCACACGCGAGAAAAACCTTTCACATGCGACGAATGCGGCAACTCGTATATATCTCAGCAAGGACTAAACTCGCATAAAAAAACACACTCTTCGGAGAAACTGTTTATGTGCGATATCTGCGGTTACTCGGCCAGAAATCAGAGCTCTATTTATATACACAAAGGATCTCACAGTAATGTTAAGCCTTTCATTTGTGAAACGTGCGGAAAAGCGTTCAAGAGTAAGATTCGCTTAAACGAGCATCACCGAAGGCATACGGCGGTCAAACGGTTCACCTGTGACACGTGTAATATTAGTTTTAGACAGAATTACCAGTTGATTAAACACTACCGAGTACATTCGGGTGAGAAACCCTTTACTTGCGATGTATGTAGTAAAAGTTTCGCCAGAAGTGATAGTCTGAAGGAGCACAAGCGTATTCATACCGGTGAGAAAAGGTATACGTGTGAAGTTTGTCTGAAAGCTTTTTCATTTTTGAAACCGTTCAAAACTCATAAATGTATTACTACTATTTAGTTGTAATTCATCGCCCTGGTTTCTAGTCACTGTAGGTACAATTAATTAAGTACTGACAGTGGTTCTTGTTCTTTTGAATTGTTAATAAGTAGATATACTTACTTATTATTACTATAATTATTTTTTTTTTTTATTACAAATCATTACTTTGGATGATTCAAGTATGCGAAGGAGAAACTCAATTTCACTGTGTTATTACGAAAGAAAAAAAAGAGGTCAAAATTTGAAAATATTTCACTTTTTTATTAGTACGATGTTGAAACTGGTTGGCAATTTTTTTATTCAAACCAACAATTTTTTCAAAATTGAAAAAAAAATTAGGTACAGAAAAATATGCTTTGTGAAATCGAGTTTCTGATGCATTCGCAGCTATATTTGGTATCAGTAGAATTGATCTCGTATTGTGTTAAATTGAAATTAAACGTTTGAAAAGTATCAGATACCTTTTCTTTTTCGTCGCCTATTCTAATCGAATTAATGTGAAAAAAAAACTACCGATATCGCGAATTATTCAAGTGTGTTTGTTTTTCTTTTTAACATTACAGAATGTTATGGATTTAACGTCGATTGGGAACATAATTATTTTTGGTAATTCTTCCGAAGACGATGAAACGGGCTCCGGTGATACGACGGCAGCTGAAGGTTTTGTCCAATATCCGATCAAGAGTGAACCCTACACGACGAACGACACCAAAATCGATATTCGTACTCGCGATAAAGATTATAAAATGTTCACTCATTCTGTCGATCTTTTCGATCACAAGGACTTGGCTAATATCATAATTAGCGATCCAGTTGTCGATACTACCGAAGATCATGCGCTAATTGGACAAAAAACCGAACCAGATATTACGACTGAATTTTTGCCCACAGCCAAGGCCATTGATGATGATGATGATGATGATGCTGCTCAATCCTACAGCTGTTCTAATCACGGTGGTATCAATCACGTTGAAAAAGTGGCGAACGATGAGATTGTCTGCGTAGAAGAAACCGCAATTGAAGTCGAACTAGATGCGATAAATCAGGGGGTAAATTACGACGATAACAGTATACCACCCGACAGATCATTTCAACTACCCAAGTACCTGAAATCGATTCAAAATCGTTTCAAGCTAATTTGCAATTATTGCCAGAAACCTTTCCAATCCAAAAACACCTTACAAAGGCATATTCAAAAGCACATGAAGCTGCAGGAGTCATTCATCTGTACCAAATGCGATAGATGTTTTGTTACTCGAAGTGGTCTATTTCTGCATGAAAGGATACACTCCTCCGCGAAATCTACGAATCGCAACAAAAGTCGTCGACGAGTGAAGAAGAAACTCACCTGTGGTCAATGTAATTTCAAATGCAACGCTCGTTCTATGATGACCGCTCACAACAGGGTACACGCGTATGAAAGCAAGTTCTCATCCGAGAGTAGTACGAGAAACGATCGCGATAAATACGGCAGATTTGTTGGCGGCGTAATTCCGTCCACGAAGCATGACTGCAATAAGTGCGGTAAAACGTTCGTCTCGATTAGTGCCTTGGGCGGTCACCGAAAATCGCGTTCTAGTTCTTGCGAAATGTCGTTGATTTGCACTAAATGCCAGTTCGTTGCCGAAAACTACAACAAACTCAAGTATCATACGACGACTCAGCATAATACGGACGAACCGCTGAGTTGCGAATCTTGTGGCAAATCATGCGATAATAAGTTGGCGTTGAGAGATCATTTCAAAAACAGCCATAAGCTATTGAAAAAATTCTCCTGCCATTTTTGTAACTACGATTGTAAATCGAAAGCTCATCTCAGTGCTCATATTGGAAAACACGCCGCCGAAAAAACATTCGCCTGTGAAAGCTGCGACCGAAAATTCAGCTTTAAAATGAGTTTGGTTAGACACCAACGTATCCAACATGGCACCGGTCAATTTGTTTGCGATTACTGTCGACAAAGTTTCAGCTATAAAAAAGTTTTGCGGATGCATATTCAGGAACATCTGAAATGGGCTGTGGAACGATACACGTGCCAAATATGCGACTTGGAATTCACTCACAAATCTGCGCTAGAGAATCATACAACGAATGAGCATAGTGTCGAGGATTTCAGTACGAGTGTAGAAGAATCGTTGCACTTGGTGTGCGAAATATGTGATTACAAAGCAGCTCGAATGCCCGATTTAATGGATCACTTTAGACTGCACACCGGAGACAAGCCGTTCTTTTGCGAAATATGCGATAGGAGATTTATTCGCGATTCGCATTTATTTATGCATAAACGTACTTATCATGATTTGATTTAATCGTTTCGTCTGTTGAAATTACGTACCTACGCCATAATTGCGCGTCACGTTGTATTATTTAGGCTAAGTTATAAATTATCTTCTTCAGTTACTAGAGAGGAATTCGGTACCTGTTCGTTATGTTATTATTTTTTTTATTAGTTTTCATTTTCAAGTCATTTTTCGAAGAGATTTTTATTCTCATTTTTGTATGAAATATGAAAAGTTTTTGATAAGAGCGATAAGCATATTGAATAAATACAATTCATTCGCTCCTTATTCACTCATTTTCAAATATCTCGAATACTCGTTTACTTGTTGATTCTCTACCTGGAACATTTGAATTATCATAAATCAATTAATTTCGCGCGATATCTAAGTGTATTTTTCTTTTTCTTTTTACCATTACAGAACATCGAATCAGTGACGGTTGAAAATTGTTCCAATCTCAACGCTCGAACTTTGGGAAATCCAAGCAGTACCTCACAACATGACCAAATTACTTCTGATCCAATCCCAGCTACCGTCACTAGTGATACGAATGTTGAACTGGACAATGCAGATCGTTCAACGCAAAATGAAACGATTCAATCGTCGGAAAAATCATCACACGACGATAGTGAAATCCGCGATGAAACTTTCGTGAGCTCTGAGGATCCCAACCGTGAGAATACAATTCACCATCAGAATGGTACTCCTCTAACGGTAGAAGACGATCCAATCCACTCCGCTAACGCTACTGACGATGACATCTCCCAAGATGTAGTAGAGTGCGAATCTAACTCGTTGAAGGAATCAGTTAACCAAGAAGTAAGTTTGCCGCTTCACACTCGTGAAGTTGACGATAAAACTTCTACTCTTTCTAGTCATTCTCACGGTCAAATCGAGACCAATCACGAGAACGTGCCTTGTTTCGTCGACTGTGATCTTCATTATAATGTTTCCAAAACTGAAATTAAAAACGTATGTGATACTGTGGAAAACGATAAGAACGTAGTTGATCAAATGAACGATTCGTTTAATGAGAAAATTCACGATGAGCTTTTATTACAAAGCAGCGAGGATGAAGTGGAAGTCAGCTGTAGGTCTGGCGATAGTGATGCATGTAACGAAAATGTTGCTTGTTCGTCCTCAAATAACATTATCAGTTGTGCGGAAGACGCTGAAGAAATCTTGACTGAAATCGAATCAAATACGATAGACGAGTTGGCAAAAGAGGCTCAGCGCGGTTGTCTCGGTACCAGTCAAAGTTTCACGAATGGCAACTGTCCTAAATCTAACGACGAATACGAAGACTTTGAAGAAATCTCAATCGAAATCGACCTAGATCCGAAGACAGAACTGGTAAATCTAAATCATCGGAAAAATAATACGACGAATAAAACATTGAAGAAACCATTCAGTTGCGGAAAATGCGACAGAACATTCGACAGTCGAAGAGGTTTGCGTATTCATGAAAAAAGCAAATGGCACGGACGACGTAGACTCGGACTAGGATCTGGACCGTTGAAGTTTAAATGCGACAAATGCGAATTCCGCGCCAAACACAAGCATAATCTATTTTACCATATTCAATCTCGACACACCAGTTCGACAGTTTGTCCAACCTGTGGTAAAGTTTGCGACAATTATATGGTGTTGAAAAATCACCGGCAACGTCATCACACTCACCCAAGGGCGAGTTCTGCCGGTAAAAAGGTGTACACTTGCAATATTTGTCAGAAACGTATCTCGCATAAAACAACGTTGAAAGCGCATATTCGCAATCATTCCTTCGTTCATAAATGTAAACACTGCGGCAAAGGATTCGCTTCGGAGATAGGATTACATTTACACGAACGATTTCATACTTCGAAACCAATTTTGAAATGCGATAAATGTGATTTCACCGCGCGAATCCGTAGAGTCGTTAACGAGCATATGCTGAGTCAGCACGGTACAGAAGGTTCTATAGGTTGCCATTTGTGCGGCGAATGCTTCACGAGTAAATCTTCTCTGTTGGTTCATCGTCGACAGGTTCACGATGGGTGTAAGAGATTTAAATCTGAACCTATGGTTTGTAACGATTGTCAGAAATCTTTCTGGTCGCGAGATAGTCTCAAGCAACACATTCACGTTAGACATATACGAGAACCATCGCTTTGCAATATCTGCGATAAAACGTTCAAAAATAAATTCTATCTTAGAATGCATATTAAAAAAAGTCACACCTCTTCGAAAGAATATACTTGCGAGATATGCGATTACAAGTGTAAGACAAACACACGTCTGCAGGATCATTTCAAAGTGCATATTGGAGGAGAGCAATTCGTTTGCGGAGCTTGCGGTAGGAGTTTCTTACGCAAGAGTAGTTTACAAAATCACCAACGTACTCACGAAGAAACTGGAGAGTTTGTTTGCGACCATTGCCAAAAAAGCTTTCGATTGAAAGTAAACTTGAGAGAGCATATCATCAAAAGCCATACTTACAAATATAAATGCGAGAAATGTGATAAACGTTTTCCCACTGAGGCGGAATTCTATTCGCACGATAACACTCATACAGCCGACGGTAAGATGGTTCCACCGAAGAAGTACGTTTGCGAGATTTGTGGCAGAGCCTGTCGTACTGAATTCCACTTGGTTTCGCATCAACGCGTTCACACCGAACCGTCCCGCTGTAACCTCTGTGAAAAAACTTTCAGTACGAGGGACCGGCTGAGGTACCACGTTCTCACTCATGGTGGTGATGAAAAGCTTCCTTGCGAAGTATGCGGCAAGACTTGCCCTAACAAGTTCGCTTTGAACTCGCACCGGAAGAGGGTTCACGAAACACAGAAACTATTCGCGTGTGAAATATGCGATTATGGGTGTAGATCGTTGCAATTATTGACCGATCATTTCAACAAGCATACTGGTGAAAAACCGTACTGTTGTGAGATATGCAATGTTAGCTATTCTACTAAGAATGCCCTGAAAGCGCACAAAGGTTCTTATCATTCAGCTGTTCAGGCTTCGAATCGGTCCAAATTACCCACTACTTACCAGCGACCTACGATTGTTGAAACAATTACCTTAGATTAACGTGTTTGAATTTTGTTTCGTGTATTTGTACCTACTACCTATATGTTTTCGTATACCTACTTGTGTAAGCTTTTTTCATTTCTTTATCGTTTATTTCGATGCATTTTTCAAATATAAATGATTTCTGTTCTGTTATTTCGTTTCTTGTACAAGGAAGATTCTGCGTACGTAATTGTGCCTAAATTTCTCGCACAATAATAATTCATTTCGCGATGATAATTCTGTTTCTGAAATTTTTCTCGAAATATTCGTCAATTTTATTTGAAAAATAGTCGCGAATTCGTACGAAATTTTTCTCGAATCAAAATTATTATTCATGCGACGAGATATCTAAGCGATTTTGTTTTCTTTACCGTTACAGGAGAGCGAACCAACGCCGAATGAAAATCGCAGCAGCCCCTACTTCGAAACCATTTACGTTTTAAGTAGTCCTTGCTCGAAAGACGATGACATCAACTCGCACGACGTTACCGAAACTAGCACGGCGTCAAAGTTGAAAAAAACCTCGATAAAATGTGATCCAGTCCTAGCTAAACAGTTACCAAAGAAGAAACCATTTAGTACATATTACAGACCGCAACACTTTCCATGCGGAATCTGTCATAAAATTTTCACTCGAGTTTGCGATCTTTTAAATCACGACGATACCGATCACCAGAACATACCTCGTGCCGTGAACTGCGACGTTTGCGGTAAACTAGTCATATCGCAAGATCGACTTACGCTTCATAAACAGAAATTCCACGGTGAGAAAATCTATCCTTGTAATATTTGCCAGAAGAAGTTCGTATCTTGTAAATCACTGGAAAAGCATTACGACTTACACTTTCAATTGTTCATTTGCGATCACTGCAAGAAAAGTTTTCGCTCGAAGAATACTTTGGCGACGCATATTGCTAAACATACGTTGAAAGAGACATTCGATTGTAACGACTGCGGTAAAAGTTTCTCTACTAAGGCTGGATTGCATATTCACGAAAGAACCCATTCTACCGTGAAGCTGTTCAAATGTGATAAATGCGGATTCGCTGCCAAACACCAAAGTGGCATTTATATACATACGCTGAATCGGCACACGACTGAAGAAACCGTTATCTGCGAACTGTGTGGTAAATCTTTCAAAAATAAGATGCGTTTAAATGAACACTGTAAACGAAAACACGGCACGCCGAAGAGATTCGCATGCGATAAATGCGATCGTATGTTTAAGATGATGTATCAACTGAGACTTCATTACAGAACGCATACCGGTGAGAAACCGTTCATTTGTGAGGTTTGCGGCAGAGGATTCACCCGAAGCGACGGATTAAAAGAACACAAACGTATTCATCACGACTCTATACCACTGACGCTGTAATTTATAAGAAAACATATTCGTTATTTGAAAATACAATCGAATTGCATAGATAATTATTTCGCGTTTTTTTTTTATTCATTATATTTATGTTGTGTTCAGTAAATGCCATCGGTGTTCATTTATTTAGCTTTCTTGATCCTGGACTATTTTTCTGCAAGTAGATTTCACGCAATCTGTATTATTTCATTCTTAACTACACGTTGTTTAATAAAATACGCACAAAACGAGACAGTAAATTGAATTTAAACCCAGTCCTTCGGATGTTTCAATACTTCCATTAATTTACCTTCCGGAGAGTTGGCTTGTGGGAAATTCATGTATTCCCATTTCTAAAAATACAACAAATTCATCATCAGATCGAAAATCGAAAAGGTAAAATATTCTGTCAATGGATACTTGCCGCCAACAAAGGTAAGGACATTAAGATGCTTTCGTGCCTAGCGCCAGGAGTGTACAGGCCGAATTTAGTTCCACGATCGTAAATCAAATTGAATTCTACGTATCTGCCTCGTCTAAGTAGTTGCCAATCTCTTTCTTTTTCAGAAAAAGGTTCGTTTTTGTGTTCTTTCACTGTAAAATTTATAACAATTAATACACTGTCTTTTCGATAGACAATATTTTTCATTCGTTTACCTAAAGGAATATAAGACGGGATGACCGATTCGGCGCACGATTTAACAAAATTAAACGCTGCTTCTTGCGACGGTTTATTCAAGTCGTCGAAAAATATGCCTCCAATTCCTCTACATTCACCTAGAAAAATGAAAAGTTATTTTTAAAATGAATTTTTTCTATCGTAGTAGAAATCATCACATAACGGTCAACTCACCTCTATGTGAGATGAAAAAGTATCGATCACACCACTGTTTATAGCTAGAATAATATTCTTTGTCATGCTTATCACAAGCTTGCTTCAAAGTACTATGAAAATGTACAGCATCTTTTTCATTCAAGACATAAGGCGTTAAATCTGTACCGCCGCCGAACCACCACTATAAAAATAATCACCGTTGAAATAACTTTTCGAAAACACCCTGTACAAAAATTAGCGAGTATTTACTTCGGTAATTCCGCTATCGGTTTTCGTTTCAAAGTAGCGATAATTAAAATGCACCGTTGGAACTTTAGGATTTTTGGGATGAACTACGGAACTGACTCCGGCAGCGAAGAATTCTACTTTTTCTCCTTTTTCGATGTTTTTACCGCGAGCTCTCATTTGCGCAATAGCTTCCGGTGGTAAGAAACCGTGAACTATTGAAATATTGACTCCAGCTTTTTCGAAAACGCTGCCGTTCTGAATGACACAAGTTATACCCCCGCCGCCTTCAGCCCGTGACCATCGGTCTATTTTGAAATCGCCGTCCACTTCTTCGTATTTTAAAGCTTGGCAAAAATCAGCCTGAAAATAAGGTAAGCAAATGATAAGTACGAAATTCTTAGCTAAAAAAGTAATGAAAGAAGAAATGCTCACCTGTGTTTTCAAAATTAGAAGTTCCATTTTCGTCCTCATATCGTTACTGTTTTTTTCAAGCGTTTCAACATCGGTAATTGGTTGTGCCATGAATTTGGATATATTAATGGATTGTTTAGCCATAGTAACATAATTTGTTTTACAGTAAAGGACACCGGCTGTAACTGATGATATTCCCAGGAATCTGAAAGAAAAGATAATGCCATTTTATTAGTTGTAATTTAATTTCAGATAACACTTATAAGGTAATAATTGAAAACGTAGAACTACCTGATCTTTTTTTGTTGTGATTTGAAAATTGGGTACGCCGTGGAGGCGAAAATTTTATGGAAGTTTAAACCCGGCATTTTAGTTTTTTAACGATTTCAACTATACTATTAATTAAAATTGGCCGATATTCATAACTACAAGATTGCGTAAGATTGAAAAGCAGGAAAAGAACATGATAACTCTTATCAAGAAATTTGAAAAAAAAATTGAAGTACCTAAATAAACTGTTGAGGTAGACCGCGCTAACTCCATAAGCGCTACGTTGGTTCTGTGTTCCAACATTATTGCTATGTTCACGTGAACTCGACCAGA
>FIZT01017580.1:0-11507 GCA_900065295.1 Paracoccus marginatus | reverse complement strand
TCGACTGCGTAGATCGAAAACCTCGTAACCCACCAACATGCATCATATGAAAAGGTAGTTAACGTGTAAAAAGTAAACTTCCCTAGAAACGCCAGAAAACGTGTTTGAAGGTTAAGAGAGTGAAAAGGGGTGAATTTTTTTTCAACACGTTAACTACCTTTTCATATGATGCATGTTGGTGGGTTACGAGGTTCTCGATCTACGCAGTCGATATGTAGGTCAGGTCGAATGGCAATTTCATTGGCAGATTCGGTTTCTGCCGGTTAAATTACCCCCATCTGGACACTTTTCACGATTATTTTTCAAGTTTTAGCAAAATTTTCGAGAAAAGTGTCCATATAGAGGTAATTTGATTCTTAGAATCAGAATTTGGCATCAGAAATTTTTTTGATCAATATTCCAACCTCGTGCTCCACCGAATATTGGTTGAATGGAAATTTCATTACCAGTTTCAGTTTTTGCCGGTCAAATATACTTAAGTATTACTCCAATTTATGTAGACATTTTTCACGATTATTTTGGAAGACCTTGAAAATCTGATTTGCTGATCATTTTTTTTTTTTGAAAATGTGGTGAAAAATCGAACTCTCCAAGTTTTGCCAAAGTTTTTGCAAAAAGTATCTGAATGGAGGTAATCTGATCCGTAGAGTCAGAATTTACCATCAGAAAATTTTTTCAATCAATATTCCCCCTCGTACTCCGTCAAAACTTGAGATTTTTGTTTTTCATCAAGGCCCACCTGAGGTAAAAATCTGAAAAAATTACCATATTATTGTGCTAAGGTAGGCCCACATTTGTACCGAAAATAGAAAATGTATGTGTTTTGACATTATAAGTAGGTATAGCGATTTTAAAATTTTTGTAAGTGTAGGTTTTTGGCTAGAATGCAGTGCAAAAAAATCTGAAAAAATTCTCAAAAGTTTGTTACTACTCCCCGTATGTAGATGTACCACATAAATTTCAAAAATTTTGGTTCATTAGGTACCCAAATGGGATTTTTCAACGAAAAGCCAATATTGTGAGGGTTATAGGAAAGAGGAAGTGGCATGGGAGGTGGAAAATCCACCCTAAAATTTTTTGTCTCTTTAATAATTTTCGATGGCTAGTTTTGAAAAGTAGCTCTCAGGGAGATTCATTTACCTTAACCGGGGGTACCGTTTTAAAAATTTTCGCACAAAAAAAATCAAAAGCTCAAACTTTGGAAGAAATAATTTTTTTTTCAACTGAAGAGAAACAGAAGCTAAGAAAAAATTGAAGTGAAAAATTCAAAAATCCCTAAAGAGATGAAATACGCATCAAACAACTGACAACATTGTGTCAAATAAAAAAACAAAGTAAAAAAAGAAAAAACTAAAAATTTAAAAAAACTGGAAAATTTGAAAATTTTGAAAGAAAAGTGAATTCAAAAGAAAAAAACGAAATTTGAAAAAATTCAAATATTGCTGACAATTGAAAAAAATTTCGAAGTTGAAAATCTTGAAAAGTAAAAAAAAAAGAAATTTCAATTTTAACAAAATTATAAAAGGTATCCAAATTAAACTTGAAATTTTGAAAACTGAATATACAATATGGTGTCCAAGAAAAGAAAAACGAGGAAAAATAGAAAAAATTATGAATTTTAAGGAGCATAAAAATTTAAAAAACACAATTGAAAATACATCAATAATTTTTCAAAAATAAAAAAAAAATGAAATTTTTAATGTTTAATATTTAAAAAAAAATAAAAGACGCCAAAAATTCGAAAAAGTTGAAAATTAAAAAAAAAATAGAAAATGGAAGATGTTTGGAACTTAATGCAAGAATTAATAAATTTTTAGAATTTAGAAAAAATGAAATTTCCAAAGGAAAATGAATTTGGAATATTTCAAAATAATGAAATTCAAGTTTTAAAAATTCGAAAGAAGTAGGTTCAAAAAATTCGAAAAAAATTTTCAACGATTGAAAATTTCAAAAATTTAGAAAATATTATAAAAATTCAAGAACAGAAACTAAGAATGGCGAAATGAAATTTTTTATTGTTAAAATGAATAAGCAAAGTTGAAAATTGGGGGAAGGAGAAGTAGGTATAAAAATCCCAAAAAATAATTAGAAAATCTGAAAGGAAAATTTTTAAATAGATACCAGACAAATCAAAAAAATGGAAAACCTGAAATTTTGGCGAAGAACCAAAAATAATAACGATTAAGAAAAATACTGATGAAAAAAACACATAGGTATCAGATAGATAATTGGGATCCTGAAAAATTCATTTCATAAAAAAAAATATGATAAAAATTAAAAAGAAACAAAAAATTTCAAAAAAAAAATAATAAGAAGAAAATGAAAGACTTCCTAAGTGAAAAAAAAATTAAAAATTGAAGAAAAAATGAAATTTAACACGTCCTTCTCTTGTCTTCTCTCTAAAAAAGATAGAATTTCGACAACTCGTCGATCTTCATGAAACTTGAATTGCAATCGATTCCAAACTTCCTATATTTCTTGTACATACGAAAAGAAAAAAAAAATTAAATCAACCAAACCGAAGAAATCCAATATCTCATACTCTACCACTTCCAAAAAAAAAATAATCATGCATCTCGCAATCACTACAACGAGGGTCTTCTCAACACGCCTTAATATCGCAATTCGCGCCGTCAATAAAGAGCGCCAACCATGGCCATACACATACCGAAGGGCAGCTTAATAAATTAGCTATTTAATTAACTTCCAATAATATATAAGAGGCGGTAGACCGATACACGTACCTACTCATATAGTCATACAGAACAAACATAAATACACCGCATCGTTGTTGGTAGGTATACTCTTATTACGTACACACGTTTCAAGATTGTATAATGAATGGCGAAAAAATTAGGCCACCAATATATCGTCTGCTGCGCGGTCTATTCATTGTTCCCATCAATCATCTTTCTATGAGTTGCTCTGTCTAAATAACTACACGTACGGTATGTTGAACCTTCATTTACGTATAAATTTGAGCATTTGGAAACTTCCATAATGATAGAGATAAACAAAACAACATATTGTGCAGATAGACTTTCCAAGTAGATGAAAAATTGTCTTTTTTTTAATGTTATGGACAAAAATTCGCTCGTATATTACTCCCATTGCAGATGCAGTTGTGTTTGTATGTCTGGTGGCGACCGCCGTCGTCCACACTAAGTATACACGCACACACGACACCGTGTAAAACCTAATTACTCGTTATAATACCCCGCTTTAAAATACCATCGTGAGCAGTTCACCTTCGTTGAAGTCAGCAGGGTGACGGTAGAGATACGAAACGAAACTGAAAGTACATATTGCATTTTTTAACCTACGGACACAATGTAACGCCTGCAGTCAAAAACTTACTGTACAAGTATCCCAGCAGCAGATTACAGGAAGATAGCGATAGACTGCGAGACTGGCACGCGGCGCGGTACATACCGCCGCGCCGTACACTGCACTACGCTTAATCTGCACACATACGCGTAGTATCGTACGTGCTGGTACATACAGCGGTCGATTTAATTATCGACTCTCGATTCGAATACGTATTCGCTATAACTGGGCCACACCACGATCAATTTCGCCAAAATCTACGCGGTATATAAAATCGTGCATCTCGTAACCGTCGCGAGTAGTCGCGACCCAGCCGTATTATTTTTCGGTCAAGATTAAACACCGCTGTCGATTTTAGCGCAATCACGATCGAACGAAAACCAATTACTCGGACGGCTCGACGAGCCCCAAATTTGGACCTATACGTTTCATCTGCCTGGACTCGGCGTCGCGTCGCGGACGCCCAATACTTACACATGTACCAAGAACCAGTTTCCCTTTTCGTATTATAATAGCGAACCTTTCTGCGTTACGAAGTCGCACAACTGCGAACCGCCCGCCTGTGCGATAAATATACGCGAACTTTAATGATCTACATTTACGCAACCTCGCGTTTCGCTTCTCTGCAGTGGTAATTTTAATGACCTATTTTAAAAGGCTCCTATGCGCTACCATCCACCTATTCCTGTTTCCATCGGCAGCTGCTGCAGTCCTTTCGGTCTCGTCTGACTCTTCTCTCGTACCAGCGTCAATATCTGCACGTCGTCGTCCACCATCGACGCGCTGTACACTGTGCTACGAAAATTCCCACACCTGTCTCAATAGACACCAGTAGCGGCGTTTCAAAATAGAAAATTTTTATTTCAAAAATCGAAAAAAAAACAACACAATTTTTGTTTCTTACTTCGCAATACGTAATAAAAAAAAATGAGAAACAATAAATAAACATACAAATTAGTCTAAAAAAGAGGAAAATTTGCCAAAAGAAGACAAACTCCGATTACCAATCGGATGTCTGGTTGAAATAAGGGAAAGTCACCTTTGGAATGGGCAATGAAACGAAAAAAAAAGGATCAGAAAAATTATTCTACGCTCACAAAACAACAACAATAATAACAACATTGTCAGTACAAAGCCTGTCATGAAACACACAAACGAGTGTGCCAATGGGCTCCAAAAAACAAAAACAAAAAAATTCGAGACAGAGAGACAGAGTTATAAAAAAAAGTAATACGAATACTACTCGATACATATGAAAACATGGAAAGAGAGTGATGAGGGGGAATACACAACAACGTAGGTAGGTAGGTACAAAAATAAAAATAAAATTCATCGGGATGAAGATGGGTAATCATGGGGAACGAGGCAGGGTAGAGGGTGTCACAGTACAAAAAATCGTTTCGTCGATCGAAAAAATTTTGCGCGTATGCAAGTACGTAACGTATTCCATGGATTGGATATTGGACAGGAGGACGCAGCGCAGTCAACCCAGCGTGCAGATTATTTTTACACGCAACTTTCTGGTCCTGGTATTGAAAACGAATTAGGTAATATCAGACCGTCCGCTTCTACTTTATGACGAGTGGTCGACGATTCTGGCAGATGTAATTCGTTCGAAAGGTTCGCATCCGAATGATTGCCGACGCTAGTGACGCTGACGATGCCGCTGCTGCCGCCGCCACGTAATACCTGAGCAATTTTTTTTTCATTTTCATCATCGTTTATCGTAATAATTTAGTTTATTATGATCGAACTTATCGTATCGATAATTGAATTTGTTCTTGACCGGCTAAGTAAGCATAAGCAAAGCGTGCGCTTATCCTAATCACATAATCGATCGATTCGAGCACGTCATCTGTACGTATTTCAAGCACTCTTATAAAATTCATGATTTAAATTTTTTTTTTTCGAATATATTCTAATCGGTTCAAACTAAAGAGTATATCGTTTTCAAACGAATGGTAAAACTGAAGTTCCGAATCACTCATATGGAGTGATTTCGCCGATGAATCGTTCGCGAATGAAATCAAAAAATTATTGAAAGCCTTGAAGATTCATAATGAAAAAATTCAAAAAAATTCTGAATCGAGCTCCAGATCTTGCGAAGTTTTTGCAATTTATACAGAATCGTTTTACTGACAAAATCGTTCGCGAACAAAATGAAAAAAAAAAGAAGAAAATTGAGGAAACCAAAATAAATATGAGTTTGAAAGATTTGAAAAATTTGCAATCAGAAGTTGGAATTTTTTGAATCGTTCAAAAAGATTCATTATACAAGTGAATCGTTCACGAACGGAATTTAAAAATATTGAAAGATGAAAAAAAAAACAGAAAAAGAAGAAAAAGAAAAATATAGGGTCATGATTTTGAATCACCTAAGATAAGTCAACCTGCAAAATGAATCATTCGCGAACGAAACAGAAAATATTAAATCCTTGAAGATTCAAAAATTCAAAAATTCAAAAAAATTTTGAATTAAACTTCAGATCTCGCGAAGCTTTTGCAATTTGTCCAGAATCGCTTTACAGACAGAATCGTTTGCAAACGGAGAAAAAAATAAAAAATGCTCGAATCAAAATAACAACGAATTTTAAAGGTTTGAAAAAATTGTAATCACTACTTGGAATTTTTTAAATCGTTCAAGAAGGCTCATTTTACAAGTGAATCGTTCGCGAACGAAATTGACAAGAATGAAAGTCAAGAGAATTCGAAAGTCAAAACTAAAAAATTTCTCATCTATACTTCAAATCTTGTGAATCGATTAAAAAGAGTCATAACACAAATAAATCATTCGCAAACGAAATAAAATTTTTTCGAAAATACTAAAAGCCAAAAGGATTTACAAGTCAAAAAAATGTGATTCATACATCAAATCTTACGAATCGTTCAAGAAGAGTCATCTTACGGGTGAATCGTTCGTGAACGAAATCAACAAAATTGAAAGACATGAAAATTCAAAAATTAACAAATTCTTATAATCATTATTTCAAGTCTTTGGCATCTTTCGATAAGAGTCATTTTGCAGGTGAGTCGTTCGCGAACGCAATCAAAAAATTCAAAAAATCCCAGGTTTAAAATTTTTTTTTCGAATCTTTCAAAAAGAATTATTTTATAAGTGAATCGTTCGCGAACGAAATTGACAAAATTGGAAGTGAAAACAATTCAAAACATGAACGATTCTGATTCATGGGACAAATTTTGCGAATTGTTCAAAAAGAGTCATTTTCCGAGCAAATCGTTCGTAAACGAAATGAAAAACATAAAGTAAAAAATCAAATTTTCACTTTTTAACCCAGTTGAAATTGTTTAGTAAGCTCGGTGAAAGTCGTTCGCGAATGATTCAGTTGATTTATTCGTTACATGAATCATTGGCAATTTAGCAAGCGACTCCAACGAATGTCCATCCTTTTGTAACCAAAATTGCAGTGCAAATTCGTTCTGTATTGATACGTCACTTGTTATGGAATCTCGTCAAACTTTAGAATGAAGCGTTCGCGAAGATTCGCTCGAAATGTGATATTTTTCAGACAATTTGAATGACTCAAAATCCAAAAAAATTTTCATTTCTCAAACATTGTGAAATTCAAAAAATTCAACCATCAAATTTTTGAATTCGAATTTGTTCGCGAACAATTTTGGAATTGGGTATTTCTCTTCCTTACAAATCGTTTACGACTGCCATTTTTCAAACATTTTTCATTAATTTTTTCACCCCACTTCATCTTATTTTCGAATCATGTTCAAAAATGATTTGTTTGTAAAAAAAACAAAAAAACAAAATGAGTGCTCGAAATCGAATCGAATGTGAAATCTACGCATCCCGATTTGCCCCCTCTCAAATTATCAGCTACTCAAATTTTCTTGAGTCTAAACCAACTCTTTCGAACTGCCTTTAACCTTATCTAGGCCTTGTTTTTTTTTGTTGTTTCTTCTAATATTTCCCTTTTTTTTCTCTTTCTCACTCCAGTAACTTGGGAAATTTTTAATAAGCTCACGACACAAATATACTAAAAACTCAATTCTAAATTAGTTTGCCTTTTAAATATTTCAGTAACATGAACAACGAGCAACAACTCCTCACTTCGCTGCTCATCATTCCGCAGGTACACTCCGTAGACCTATAGACTTATACATGCTATTCCCGCAGCAGAGTTTAATTACACCCCGGGCAACATTTCGTCGAGAAAATAGTTTTTTTCGGAGGCCTTTTTTCGGCCTAGATATTCCTATTTTCTTTCAGGTAACTTTAATTAAGAAGGTGAGTTTTTTTTTTTTTGTAAATTTTAAGCGACAAAGTATTGATCCGCAGAATAAAACATATTTCAATGAATTTGGTGACCTTTTTCTCCTTTCATTTTCTAGTTTCTTTGTTCCTCTTTCATTCGCTTTCAAAATTTTTTAAGTTTTTGTGTCGACACATTCTCCTAAAATTACATTTAAATTTTTCATCATTCATTTCTCGTAAATCTGCCTCATTCAATGAACGTATCTGCCGAACTACATTAAATTAAAGCGAATGCGAATACATTTACAAGACCGATCGTCTTACTTCAAATTTATTAGCTGTCAGTCTACCGTACGTCTCATTGGACTCGACAGTGAAGTCTCGTTGAGCATTTTTCATACTGTGCGATTGATACTGATCAGCTGAAACTGAAAGATTAAAAAATACGAACACTTTCGTTTGAGAACCCCCGTGCTTTTTTTCATCTTTACGAAGCATCCTATAAGGCACATTAACCCAGTCGAATACTCACCCCTGTTTAAAATATCGGGCTGTTTTAAATTGGGCACTATGCTATAGGCGATGGTATAATTCTGATTATCCGCTTTAACAGGTAATTGAACGTGTTTCACTTCGCTCTGTGTGCCGGCGTCGTATCGAGACGCTTCGACGTAAAATCTTTGTCATAATTTTACCAAGGCAAATGCCATTAGAAGAACCACCAGCGTAATTATCGTAATTGTGCAGGCTAACATGGTCGATACGCCGTTACTGGAGGTATCTTTTTTCATCCATTCTGTAAATTAAGAAACCAACGTATAAAAGTGAAAGAGCAAATAGAGAGAGGTAAAAATCACCGATACCGGTAACAGTTTCCCATTGTCTACCTCCTAGCAATCCTATTATTTTCATACGTAAACTAAAATCTCGAGCGAGCCAAAAACACCGCCACTGTACCTGTTCTTTTTTCGGCGTTTTCAAAAACGATATCTTTCAAAATGGTCGATTCGCTTTTGCCTTTGAAGTTGGTAGCGTATACGATGATCTGTAGAAGAGACGTGTCTACAACGTTCAAAGCGTTCACGTCTACGAAGAAGATGGGCAAGTCGTTCGATACGTTCATTAAGATCGAGTCTGTTTGATAGATTTCTAAGTGGAAGATTTGCTGAAGGCCTCCGTCGTACCCGGGCACGCATTCGATTTTCTTCAAGCTCACCGTTACGTTTTCCATCTGATCGAAAGAGCAATTATACAAACGGGATGGTTTCGCTGTGAACATAATTCTTCGATTTGAACCCAAATTTTGGAAAGAAAAACAGGTGAATTGAATAGTGCAGAAAAAAGTGAAGGTGGAGGAGTCTCTCGGAAGAGGGCATTTTCTTTTTACACCAGAAATTCAGTACTTATTCAACTCTTATCCGGTTTCAAAACTTTATCAAAAATTTACTCGATATTTGGAATTTTTTCGTGGAATAAAAAAAAATCGTAAAAAATTTTTAATTTTTTTTTTAAGAGTATAGTAATATATTAGTTCAAATTAAATTTTAGTCTTTTGAAAAAATTTTAATTTTATTTTTTGTTAAATTTTCTCGTTTTGATTAGGAAAAAAAAAATGAAAAATTCAAAAATTTAGTTCCTTAAAATTTTTCATGTTGCAAACCAAAATTGAAGGTAATAGATGCTAACAAAATACTTAATGTAAGTCAAGATAAGACCCCTTTGCCATTAAATGACCATAACATTACAATGTTGACAAAACATTGCAATCTCATCACTGAATTATTCAATTCAGATCTCAAAACTGCTAATGCGAAAAATTCAAGTTCAGATGACCAATATTATAATTCTGAATCGAGCAAAACTCCATTAGTACCCACGTATGTCACAACCAAAGAATTGTTTTTCGATCTTCGGACGAAGCAGCTCTCAAAATGGAGTACCTAACTCATAGACTTGAATTTCTTTCGCGAAAAACGTACAATTTTTGTAAAACATCCCCA
Organism: Paracoccus marginatus; assembly: GCA_900065295.1. NCBI lineage: Eukaryota > Metazoa > Arthropoda > Insecta > Hemiptera > Pseudococcidae > Paracoccus > Paracoccus marginatus. Next base: position 1,955 of record FIZT01017580.1, on the reverse strand, counting down.
CGTAATTTGCATCCTCAGCGGTGCAGCTCATTTCGAAAGTTACGTTCGGTTGAAGTTCAAATGTTTCGCAATCGTCTACCATACTTGTGCCTCGCATACGCGTTTTGTGTAATTCCACAACTGTGGGTGCTGATGGCAGGAAGCAAACTTTACGATGTTTTTCGCACTATCGGATTTCTAGCTTACATTCATCATCATGCCGTCGCAAACTTATGCCTGATTTCTTGGAAGAAGAGCAAATTTCATCAATTGCTACGATTGGTGGACGAGCACACAAACGACCCTATACCTTTGATCGAAAAGTCGAAGCGAAACGCTGGCTTGGCTACCTGAAGGAGACGAATATTTTGAACATTTGCCTGAAAATCTATCAGCATTGCGTCGTATATTACGTGATATTATACTTGAGTAAAATATGCCTGATTTTTCTTTTGGACGGCATCGGCATCGTACACCAGACAGCCAACGAATTGGAATTCTTCATACCGTACTTTTGCGAGAATTGCAACACAGCGCTAAGTTACGCCTTAGCCTATAATTTGTCGGCTATTTTCGTCCTACCTTTCAACCGTCCTTCTGCTTCTGTTGTTCTCGATTCATCTCAGAAATCGAGCCATCGTTTTACAAAACGATATGCGTTACCATTTGGAAGCGGCTCGCGAACGATTCGAAAGCTACGACAAACTGGCCGAGGAAGAGTTACAGAAAAGGAATCCAAGCAAGTTCAAGCTGCGGGAAATCGCTCGTCAGCGAGAAAACGAGGTTCGACAATTTACGAACCGGCTACGAAATTGCATTCGCATTCATCAACGTTTATTCGAGTCAGTTGATTTTATGATTCCGCTAAGTATAGATATGTATTTTAAAAATTTTCTTAGTTCTCTGTTTCGCTGGTACAATTCTTTCACAGATGTATGAACCAGTATCAGAAATTTGCGAGAAATTTGATCGAAGTTCTAGTCGGCATTGCTCTGGTAAGTGGTACCTTTCTGGGCTACTTCATCTCAAGTGTAAGTACTCGTGTACCTCGATTTTCTCTTCTTTTTTTTGGCACGTGACTGGAAAAGTTATTGATCCAGAATAGTTTTTCAGTCGATACTGGATTCTGATAATTTCCTATACCAATACTTACTTACCTATCTGTATGCAACAACGCTTGGCAAGTTTCTCGATTTGTTGTGGTCTTGGAAACGTTTTAGACGACGCGACGTAGTACGAAGGTATAGAAATAGATACGCATGACTGATTGAAATTATCGAAAAATGTCCGACGATATTTTCGCCCAATCCAAATTCATCAATTTTCATTTTTTTTTTCTTTTTCTTATCCAGAGTGGAGAGTGCCATGCTATTGGACGCGATTTATTCAACTCCTTGGTTCTAGGTATATACTTGCCAGTCAAGGAACAGAAAACCATTCTTATTTTTCTCACTCTCACTCAACGAATCCAAAAGCTGAGAGTTTTTCGCGTTTTTCCACTCAACTTGGAATTTATGCCTGGATGGTTGAAAGACGCGTACGGTTACATTCAGATTATGCGTTTGCTCGTGACGAGGAGTAAAAAGAGGAACTAAAAATAAGTACTTATGTAGACAGTAGGGTGGCAGTTATATTTACCTACACGTGTTGAGAAAAGTTTTCGAATTTATATCGGGGGCCAGGCCTAAATTTGTTGGGCTACATGTCTACATCCCAATATGGCGTAAAAAAACTTTCAGTCCGATCGATGTTTTTTAACCGTTGCCCCAGGGGCAATCTTTGAAACGTGCGCGACATCAATAGTCTCACTAACGCTGGTGAGAAACGTGACATATCTTGACGCGGAGAAAAAAACACATCACTACTGGCTTCATAACTCCTCTAGAATTTTTCAAACGGAACCGACTCTCCGTATGCTTGAAGGCCATTCAACTGAACACCCAAAACCGAAATTTCTGTTCTGTAAGTTGATTAGG
>FIZT01017577.1:0-22082 GCA_900065295.1 Paracoccus marginatus | reverse complement strand
ATAGTAGAATACAATATTCAAAATAAAAAATACTGTTGAACGTTCATCAAACATTAGTTGTAGTTGTGACGATTAGTTTCCTAATGACTAGATACTTTTCAGTTCACATATTCGCGTAAATTCTGCCTCCTCCGCCGCCCGGTCTGAACTCGCACGTCAGATCCTACAGAATGTATAAAATATGCTGAAGATCACGAACATCAGGAAGCACACGGGCCACATCATGGTTGGCTGTTCGGTCGCGTAAGGATCCCGAGTAGGCTGCGTTTTCGACGTAGAGCTAACCTTTTTCGCTTTCGTGTACTTTATCTCCGGATATTCGAATTTCACCTTCTCCTTATCGTCTGCTTTCAACGGAGGTAATTTCGTGAAATCTATAAAAAAAAAAACCACACACGGTCGAAAAGAGGAACAGGAAATTAGTCGAGGATTATCTGTACATCATCATCAACATCAGAATTATCAACTATAACGACTTTATAATCTTTTATCAGTCTATATTAATTACGAAAAAAAAAAAAAAAAATGATAATTTTGGTCGAAATGTAAAGCTTTTTGAAATAATTATTTAAACGCTGTACGAATAAATTATTTATTATTCGTCGACGTATTTATAGCAGTAGTATTAGTAGTAATAATATTATCATCATTAATGATACACAACAAAGAAATTCAAAATAACAAAGTCGCAAAAAAATATAGAAATAACGAGTACGTAAAAATAATAAGGCACTTATATGAGTCGCCGGAAAAACGAAAACGAAAAAATATTCACAATTTCGGCGTTTGCAAAGATTACGTACGAGAACAAATCGAGGGTAATTGAGATAAGAATTTTGCACAAAAACGCCTCCTTTCATTATCATGAGTTTCGATAATAATCTGGGAGAAAATTTTAGGTCATTTTAGAAACCTAGGAACCCCTGGCGACTTGGGCAAGCGTCCACGTCGAGTTACGTTACCAGTTACCACATCGTAAAACCGACAAAATGCACTTTTGACTAGTTCAATCGGTAATAACAGAAATTTTTTTCTTAAAGAAACAGGTCAGTTCAATTTCGGTCGAGACTAGATAAAACGCAAACGCCCATCGTTACCCACGATAACAAGACGCTCTCGTGTGGAAAACGTTCGATTCGATTATATCTTACAAAGGCAGTAAACTATAGGAATTACAGGTAATATCGAGACTAGTATCGGCCAAAAAGTGGTTAACAGATCTTGGTAATTGTAAGGATCTTCACGGGTAATACGCGGTTGAGGTTGATGGAATGTTTTTCTTTCAGGTCTTTCGCGTAGATGGTAGGGTTTCTCTTCTTCCATCAACGGACGCAATTTCGGAAAATCTGCAACAATTGCCAAAAAAGCAGCTTTAAACACAATTTAGAATTTAGTTTCGCGAACCGTACGTACGAGTTCCCTCAGTGAAAAAAAGCTTTACATTTCGACCGACGATGGAATTGAGCAGACGTCGTATAACCAGTAAATTAGATGGTTAATTCGTTTACACACTCGTGTAACGAATTCGTTAACACGAACGTTTACGCGGTGTCGTTAATATTCGTTACGTCAATTTAAATTGAGAGAGAAAGAACATAGAGTCGTCAGTTAACGTTGAACTTACCGTCTACGGTTCCTTTGTAAACAATAACGGCGTTAACTTTCGGATTATCTTTACGTCCCTGCGAACAACATACAGGTAGTGTAAATAATTGGCCGTACCGCTGACACTATAGTACACACTGCAACGCGAGAGAATTACGTACCTTTAAAAATTCCACTTTGATTTTACCATTGTTGATGAAAGATTCCATATTGTTGTAGACGAACGCGTTATCTTTGATGCTAAACTGGACGTATTCATCGTGAGCGACTCCTTTACCAACTTTATCGTAAATATCGAGATTCTCGATGACGCGCATACCATTCAACGAAACATCAAACACCTGCGTTCGAACATAACTCATTAGAAATCGCCAGTCTATTTCAATTTATCTGCCGAACGATACGACGAACTCACCTTTGAATTACGAGCGTTGAAATACACCTCGCAGAATTTCAACACCAGAACGTAATCGCCATCTTCGATGATCGGTATCTCGTACCCAAACGAACTATGGTGGTACCTTTCGACTTGGTACAGTTCGTAGTCTTTCTCCGGCACTCTTCGAATGGCTAGAGATTTGCCATAATCCGAGGAAATGCCTACCTTACCGTGCAGCGGATCTTTATCGTACCGGATACCCAAGCTGTCGTAGTGTACGTCGCCGCCGGCATTCACAGCGTAAATAACTTGATTCGCATCGAAACCGTAAATGTTCAGAAACGAATTGCAGACGACGAAAATAAAACACCGAATTAGAACCATATTAAAATTGCTAAAGAACGCGTAAACGATCACGAAAATTCGCCATGTAAACCGAACTAGTAGAGGTGCATCTTTGCCGCTACGAGGACACGTGTATCATTGCGACCGAAGATACCGAAATAGTAAAGCGCGTAGACGAACCGCGGCGAGCATAGCATTCATGTTAATTAATTGAATAGTCCACTTCGCTATATCGCCGCGAGTTTGATAAAATTTTTCAAGCGAATGCGACCATGCATTTTTATGGTACCAATCAGCAATATCAAAAGATTCGCTTATTCGGCGAGAGTGGGAAATAGGAACGAGAAAGGAGGCACCGGAAAGACGAGACTTCAGTGACGTCACACATCGATTATTTTTTATTTTTTTAAAAGTCTTTCGGTTGTGGAATTTTTAAATTTCTTTTGAAAAATAGTATTTTTAGAATTTTAAGCATGTTTTATTTCTTTTGAAAAAAATCCTCTGGTCTGAGATCGACGTGAAATACGTCTATGATGAGGTTTTCGAACCACTGAAAATAGATTGAACATCGAACAGGCGAAAGATAGCTCTTCTTTTCTCCTCGCGAGAAAATTTTTTTCAAACACTTATCGATGTTCAAAAATCAGCGTTTAATTACACATTTTTTTAATGAGGAAAACTTCAAAGACACAGCGATAGGTAAATCCGTACTACAAGAAGTACAAAATACACAATAAATACAACGACTTCGTATAAAAAAGGGGGAAAAAAATGCGAAACACGAATTAGAAACACAAATCGAATTACGATGTTTCAAGATAACAGCGTATCGTCCAAATCTTCTTCCTTTCCTTCCGATTGCAAAGATGCCAATCTTCTCAATACCTTGGAGACGACATCGTTTAACGATTCTCTAGCTCCAGAATCTAAAGCGTTCATACAAGCCTGCGAAAAAAAAAATACGAATAATGATTCGTCTTTCGATGAACCGTTCAATTAAATTTACCACTCTTACTTGATGCACAGCATCTCCTTCGCGTAACTTCAACACAGCAATGAGAGCAAATTCGCAGTTCGCTTTAACGAAGCTGTTCTTCTCCTTGGTGCCCATCACCAGCATAGGGACGATGTTTTTCAGAAAGTCGACAGACATTTCAGGTAAGTTACGTGCCAAGAACGAGCACACCCTGGCCAGAAGCTGTTTAATATCGTTGTTCTGATGATTAATCGTCTGAAATAATACGCAATTCGGTTAAATCGAATTTTCAATAAATAGCACCAAGAGTTACGTACCTAACTAGTCGGCTAACTTACTCTGGAAAATGATACTAGCACAGAGCTAGGAATAGGTTGATCGTTTTCTAACAAGTGTAAAAATAAATATCCGCAACCTCGAACTCCGTTCGAAACTAATTGAGCTTTACTAGATTGTAAATGTGAGATCAAAGTTTTGTTTATTTTTTCGCAATAATTCCCAGTGTACACGTATTTGGCGTTTTCTTTCAGCGCTACGAACAGAGCTGTGCTTCTTCCGTACTTGAGAACGGTGTCTATCGACGGATCGTCGACTAGAATAAATAAAAATATCGTTAATTGCTGAACGGTTTGGTGGGTTTTTCGCGTTGCGATTGGAGAAGGATAGTTCGAATTACCTAATACGTGTTCGGTTAGGACGACGTTGAGTTGTTCTGTCGATAACCAACGCATCAGGCAGGCTAAACAGGCGGCGGCGATTGATCTAATTAGGTCTTCGTTATGTCCGAGCATATCTCGCAGCATCATGAATAGTGATCTTCTCACTTGATCGGACATTCTGTCACCAGCTGGGATGATCACTACTCGTAACGTATGCAAAATTGTCTCTCTGTAAATTCATAAAATACTCGAAATTAGGTTATATCCGCATCAACTTACGTACTTTTAATTTTTTTTTGCAAAATCATTTTTCAATTTTTCAGCACTATTTCACCAGATTTTCGATTTTTAATTTTTTTTCAGTTAATCATTTTTTAATTTTTTTTTTTTTCAAATTTTTCAATTCTAAATTTTTTAATATTTTATTTCATTTTTTCAAGTTTCAGAATTCTTGGAAATTTTTCAATTTTCAAATACTCCAAAAAGTTTATACATTTTACAAATTTTTTTCGAATTTTCAGTGTTTAATTTCTTTACTTTTTCGATTTTCATGATTTTAAAAAATTTTATAAATTTTGAAATTTTAAAAAAAGCTCTGAATTTTTTAAAAGAAGTTGTTGCAATGTTTTGTTCAATTTTTTAATTTTCCAAATTCTGAAAAATTAACAAATTTCGACAAATCGACGAGTTACAAAAAAATTGACGATTTTGAAAATTCTAAAAAATTAACGATTTTAAGAAATTAGTGAATTTTGAAAAATTGGCAAACTTTGGAGAATTTCAATCATTTGTGAATTTTCAAATATTTCTGAAAAAAATTACAATTTTCTCTTTTTTGGAAATTTTCAATTTTCTCATTTCTTTAAAAAATTTTCAATTTTTTCGTATTTCAAAATTTTTTTGATTTACTTCCAATTTTTCCCAACGATTTTCAGTTTTTATTTTCAAAAATTTTCTAAATTTAATTGTTTGCAAAAAAATCATCAATTTTTTGATAATTTTTTTTCCTCTTCAATTTTCAATTTTCAGTTGTTTGGAGGGGGAGAGGAATCAACAAGTTTTTACAAAATAATTTCAGCATTTAGCGTGACAAGCCTTTCCCGGGTACTTGGCCACCACGTACTTTATACTCGAATCCTCCGTCGTCTTGATGGCTGTATGAAGCTCCAAAAATAGCGGATCAGCTTTACCGTGAATCAGCACGAGTCGGCTGAGAGCGAAAGCTGCTTTCAAACGAACTTGTCGATGCGGATCGACCAATGATTTCAAAAACGTCGTTTGCAGCTGAGGTAAAAACTGCTTCAGAGACAGGCCAACCTACAAACAAGCCAAAACCGTCTCTCTCTCTCAGTACCAGCTCGACCAAATTCGAGACTTTAGAATCTCCTGAAAAATAATTACCAACCTTATCCAACAATATGGCGAGCGTTTCGATGACAGCAGCTTTGACATTTCCGACGAATCTCTCGCCTACAGCTCGAATCAACGGACCGGTGATAGCGACCACATTCACTTGCAACGATTCTTTGCTAGAAAGCTTGATAGCTTCGCCCAATCCGAGCGCTCCTTGCTCTTTCACGTCCGTAGCTCCGTTCAACATGGCTTCCCTGAAAATTGGGATCAACGGAGAGATACCCTACGGGGAAAGGGAAATCCCATCGATTAAAATTTCGTCGTCGGTGAAAATGTCGAATCGTATACCGAGTAGGCACGTACTTTACGTAGACAGAATCCTGGTAAGATTTTCTCTTTTCCTTCGATCTCGTTAGCTGCGTGACGCATCGCTTGACGTACATCGGCCACGACGGCCGTCTGCTGTTCCGAATTCAACGACTGAAAATATACGAGCGAAAATTAATCTAGCACGGTACGATCGAGCCGGGTCTCTCCAGGCTGTCATCCGTTTGTACCTTCGTAACAGCGTTCAACGCTTCCCAACTGAGTTGCAAAACCTCTTGATCTTTATCCGTCAGCAAATGAATGAATATGCGCAGCAATTGAGGAACATACTGCGAATAGTTTCCTTTGGTATTCATACAGAACGACGATAATAAATTAATGGCCGCTTTTCTAGTGTTCGGATTATCCGATTTGGTGGCTTCCTGAAGCTGATCCATAATAACGCGAATTCCACTCTCGTCTACGACTGCCAAAACAACCGCTTGGCAATGTTCCATCTCCTAAGCGAGAAAAATGCACTTCAGTATCGAACCTTGAACAGCATGACGAAGTACGTATCTCACAACTTACGCATTCTCCCTCGGGAGACGCTACAACTTTCAACAGAGCTGGTAAAATCTTGTGCAGGTATTTGGTCAAAGCGTCACCGGCTACAGAGGCGATAATAGCGAGAGCTTTGGTGTTTATAGGAGGAGCGGTGAGTTGAGGTATCAGGTAAGGTAATACTACTCTCGGTTTGGTCGCCATCACTTGACGAAGCCCATCCAGAGCTCTCTCCGATACTTCCGGATCCGAACTTTTCTACAAAAATGTGAAAAAATTCGCCTTATCAAATTTTCTTCCCCGATAATCAACGCAGAAAGTCGACTCGATACGAACCAATTGTTGCAGCATGAAAGGCAGTATGTCGTCCAAAGCTTTGACACCGACACTAGAGTGCAGACTATCGAACGTCTTCGCAGCTGCTCGTCTAACTTCGGGCAAAGGATCGCAGAGAGTTTTTCTAACGAAACAAAAACGGGGAAAAAATTACTCCCGCACGCGATTTACTTCGATATTCCAATCATTCGTCTTCGTACCTGACAGTGGGCACTAAATTGTTGATAAAAGCGAACACCATGTCCCTGCTGGTAGATGTGACTATCTCGGACAGACCGATACAAACACCTTGCCTGACTTCAGGATCATCCGACTCCAAACCTTTCTCCAGCAATGGGATAATTTCCGGCAACACTCGCTCGCCCAGCTTCCTGACTAGATCTCCCAAAGTTCTGGCACCGACCTGCGTAATTCAACGAGTCGTTTAATCGCGACATACTTTCAAAACATGCTCCAACCATCACAAGTTACCAATCGTTTATCGAAATTGGGACTAGCCAAGCATCCGAGCAGTAGACCGAACAATGTGGTTAGAATTTCGCGAAGCGTTCTCGGCGTATTGGTTACGACCACCTTCCATACGTGCAAAGCGGCCTGGCGGACCGGCAACGAGACATCCGACCGTCCCATGTATAATCCGGCCAATACCCTGTTACGTCTTTCTTCTCCCAGAGCCGTGATGATTATCTGAAACGAGATCGTTCGATCGTTGAGTAATTTATCCAACTCGAAATCACCTTTTTCAGCTTCTAGTCACCTTGTGAGAGTGCTCCGTTCCGAAATTGTCGTCTTCGTTGGCCGTTTCCGTGCTCATCTTTCCGGTAACGCCGGAAATACGGTATAGCAAATCTCCCAACAGTTGAACGGAGCTAAAAAATCGAAAAATTCTCGAATTAACCAGCTTTCAGCCCCTCTAATTGACTTGTGTGGCGACTAGTCCGCGTACCTGAATCGAATTCGCCAATTATCGTCGAATAATCCTTTCTCGAGCTCTGGCAAAAGAAGCTGGATGGCAGATTCGGCGTACATGTTCACTATTCGCTGGCCTGCTTTCAAAGCAGTCTCTCTAACGTATTCGTTTTCATCGGCCAGCGCCTTGGGAGGGGAAAAATTACGCGATAAATAGGCCGGAAATTACGAACCGTCGAGCATACTCGAATTACCTTCAATATGGGTACGATAATCTGGCCGATATAAGGAGTGAATTGAGCTCCAAACACGGCAGGCATATAAATGAACATCATCAAGTATCCGTCCTTCACGTGCGGAGCGATATCCGACCTGTCAGCGGTGGCGATAATTTCTAAACAGAGAAACGAGATCAGAAATTCGAAATTTTCGTCGATTTCTTTCGTCCAAACCGTAACCTAAAAATTTACCACTCACCAGGCATCAGTTTATGGAGCTTATCGAGTCCCAATCCGCCGACGACCTCGCTCAGACCTTGAGCTGCGCCGGACCTGTCGACGGAGCTCGCCTCGGACGTTAAAGTTTTCATCAACCAAGGGAGTAAATCTTCGAAGCTGGACTCGCCCATTCCTCTGACCATCGCACCGAGAGCTCGAGCCGATACGCTACGCACCTGTCAACACGAATCGTCGTTTTATAAGAGTTCTCATCCTAAGCAAATCGGCATTTTATTTCTAGCCTATGGAAACCCACCTCTGGTACGGGATCCAACAGTGAATTCTTCAATCCGGGCATAATGGTTGGTAAATAAGGCGTCAGATCTTTTTCATCGGTCAACGAGTACATATTACCGATAATCTGAGCGGCCATTTTACGCGTCTCAGTCGACCTATCCATGAAAGCTCTCTGGACGACGGGCATAATCAACGCCAACGAAGGAGCGTCGATGAAGTGAATGAATTTCGTATTCAACAGGGTCGACAAACAAATGGCGATCTTGTTGGGAGGATCTTGCAAAGCGTCCAACAGCGTATTGACGATGGCTTGAATTTCGGGATTCCTGATCACAGATCCGATAACTCGCAGAGCTTGAGCACCGGCTTCTTGTACTTTGATATGCGAATCGCTCAGAACTTCGATGAGTTTAGGTACGATACTGGGAAGACACGAAGATAACTGTTTGGGAGCGCAGAAAGCCATCGCTCCGAGTAATTCGACAGAACCTACGAAGTAAATCAATTAATATCTGTCGCATTCGTTCTTGTAATCGACGTTTCGGCTCGTTTTACCTGTTTTCGTTCGCCACGAGTCGTCTTCCAGAGCTTTGAGCAATGCTGGCAGCACCAGTTTAACACCGTGGCCGGATAACTTGCTCATGACCACTTTGGCGCAGTCGTCCGCAGCTGTTCTCACGTACTCGCTATTGTCGCCGAAACACAGCAGTAAATGGGGCAGAATATGGATGATGTAGGGTTCGAAAAGACGACCTATCGAACGACATAATTGCTCGAGGACGAATAGAGCGCCTGAGTCGAGAAATACATCATTATAGTTCGGTTCTTTCAAGAGAAAACGAATCATTTCGAAAAAATACCAACCTTCGCGATGTTTATAATTTTTCTTATCTTGAATGGCGTCCGTTAACGTGCTCATGATGTCGTATTGTTTCAAAGACAGGATACCGATACCTTTGACGACGGCTGCGATGCCATACGCGGCTCCTTTTCGGTCGCCATACGTGGTACCGTTCAATAATCGGTTCATTAATTTTTTCAAAATGGCCGGAGCTTCGTCTTTGATTTTCACTATCAATGGATGGAAACTTTCGGCCACCGATTCTTGTACCTGAGCGAGGAAATAATTTGTCATTTCCGTCGAAACCATTTTTTCTTTTTTAAAGCAGCAAATGTACGTAAATAAATTAGATACGTACTTGTTGAGAAGGCGTAGACAGAGCTTCGATTAATTTATTAACGATCGGTTTCAATTTAGGATCATCGCTGTCTAAATGCCTCGCTAACGTACCCATCAGTACAATGACGCCGGACCGAGCCGAGTCAAAATCACCCGAAGCTGGAGTTTTCTTCAAAAATTTCTCAAAAATAGGTAAAAGTTTGCCAACTTGTTCCTGCGTAGGAAATGATGAAAAAATTTGATACGTAATTCGAGACGAATACAATTTCCCCATACCTTGCCACGTAAACTAATCAAGGTGACGCCAGCTGACAACATACTGCGTTGAACCTCCTCGTTACGATCTTTCAACCCGGGAGATACGTAAAAATTGATCATCGTCGTGACCACTTCGTCTGACACCAAAGGAGCCAACTGCTCCAGCGCCAAAGCAACGCCGCAACGAGCTTGCCAGGAGTCTTTCGGTTCTTGGATAACGTGTCCGAATTCGTCGACGATCGGTTTGGGTAACTGAAACGCGGAGGAAAATACGCAGCTAGAACGGTACTAATGATGGAACCATTCGACGAATCAATCTTACCGATAATTTTTCGTGGTAGATGTTCATTAGTCTTTTCACGATATTGTTGGATAACGTATTATCCAGTTGGGTTAACAGACTGGCTAAAGCTTTAGCCGCAGCTTCTTGGATGTCTAAACAAGGATTAGTAACGTCTTCGAGCAAAGATTCCGGTAATCCGTTCATTTGATGATCGAGGTTCGCCTGGTTCCACACGTTTTCCGCCAATTCCCTGTAGTGATTTTTTTTTTTTTTAATTAAAAAGTTCATATTTTGGGAAACCTAAAAATTTCAAAGAACTGGGAAATCCCCCCCCCCCACCACCCAAAAATGAAAATACCTAAAAATATACAAAAAATTGGAAAAAGTGAGAAAATAAAAAATTTTTGGAACTAAGAAAAATTGAAAAATTACAAAAAATTGAGAACCATAAAATGGAAAAATTAAAAAAAAAATAGTTTGAAAAATTTTGAAAAACATGAAAAAAAAAATTAAGAAAAATAGAAAAAAATTGAAAAAATAGGATTTTGAAAAATGAAAGTTTTTTATAAAAAAATATAATGGAAAAAAGTGGAAAAATTAAAAAATTTTTGAGAAATGAAAAAAAATTGAAAAACTATAAAAATGGGAAAATTTAAAAATAATTTAAATAAATAAAAAATTACAAAAATTTACTTTAAAAAAATTTTGAAAAAAAATGAAAAAAATTGGGAGAGGTTGAAAAGATGCTGAAAAACTAAACAAATTACAAAAACTTGGACAAAAGTAGAAAAATGAAAAAATTTGGAGTTGAAAAATTTTAAAAATTTCAAAAATCACCAAAAATTGAAATTTTTTAAAAAATTTGGAGAATTAAAAAATTTTATAGAAACAATGAAATTGGGAAAAATTGAAAATTATTGAGAAATGAAGAAAAACTGAAAATTTACAAGAAATTAGAAAAAAATCTAGAAAACAATAAAAATGGAAAAGATTTGGAAAAATTGAAAAAGAATAAAAAATTACAAAAATTTAAATTGGGAGAAGTAGGAAAAATGATAATTTTGAAAAACTAACCAAATTCAAAAACTTAAAAATTGAGAAAAATTGAAAAAAGTAATAAAAATGGAAAAATTTTGGAAATAAAAAATTATTTGTTGAATAACTAAAAAATTACAAAAATTCAAAAACTATAAAAATGCGAAAATTTGAAAATTTTTTGAAAAAAAGTGGGAAAAATAGGAAAATTTTGAAAATGAAAAAAATGATTACCCTAAAAAATTACTAAAAATTGTAAAAATTGAAAAAACTTGAAGAATTGAAATTACATGAAAATGAAAAAATTTGGAAAAACGTGGAAAAATTGGAAATTTTTGGGAAACGAAGAAACATTGAAAATTTAAAAAAAAAATACAAAAAATGAAATAGTATGCAATTGAAAAAACATTTTAAAACTAAAAAATTACAAAAGTTTAAAAATTTTGAAAAAATGAAAAAAAATTGAAAAAATGAAAAAATGAAAATTTTAAAAAATTGAATAACTATGGGAAATTTTGAAAAACTAAACAAATCAGAAAAATTAAAAAGTTCAAAAAATTTGGAAAAAGTAGAAAAAATGAAAAAATTTTTAATTATTAAAAAATTACGAGAAATTAAAAAAATTAAAAAACATGAAAAATTGAGAAATTTGAAAAATAAAAAATTGTAGAGTTAAGAAATTTCAAAATATTAAAATATCGAGAAAGAATGGATTTTCGAAAAATAGAAGTTGAAAGAAAAATGGGAAACCTACTTCAGAGTACATACAAAAAAATTCAGAGAAATTGAAGAATTTTTTCAAAATTATTAATTAATTGAAAAAAAATCGAGAATTAGAAAACCTTGGAAGTTACTAAGATTAATTTTTTTTTAAATTGTAATAAAAAATTTCAAAACTGTTAAAAAGTTGATAGAATTTGAAAAATCAACAAAATCAAAATAAATTGAAAATATTTCAATACCAAACTTCGCTAATTCAAAGCGAACGAAAAAATTCAAAAATCAAGCGAAACCTCACCTATTATCCGCGCAAACGTCGTATTTGGCCACCCAAACGCGTTTCGTCACCTTCAAGCACAATTGGTAATCTTTTTTAGACGTCGGGAAAGCCGAAATCATCACTTCCAGCGCCTGCGCCGAATCAAAAATTAATCACCTTCACTTCTACTCGAGTCGACGCAATTTCACAAAACCAATTTCCACACTTACCTTCATACAAGAATCTCTAACAACCGGACGATAATTTTGCAACCCAACCAACAAGCTGTTCAGTTCATCGGAGGCAACAGCGTCACAGCCATCATCGGTCGAACAACAGTACGCCACCTGGATCAACGTTTTCGTAGCAGTTTGCTGCAAAAACCCGCCTACTTGACCTACGAAAAAAATCATCACATTTGGTAGGTATTCGTTCCACTACATAAATACAAGTAATCGTTCAAAGCCTCGTAGAATTTTCACAATTACCTATAACTTCGATCAACGAGTCGAAAATCTGCGTCCTCGGCAGCAATTTAGGAGCATTTAGGTTCAACTTTTTACCTTTTATGCCTCTCATTTCCGAATGCTTACTAATTATCTTCAACGCGTCCATGACTATGGTAACATCCGCTTCCGAAGACAAGATTAAATTCCTAATGAACCAGAAAAAGTACGCGAACGTTGGCCCGCTAAAATTCTCCTCGAATATCAACAATTCCAAAGCTCTCTGGGAAGCGTTATCTGCGAAATGAGACGGAAAAAAAAAGTGAACACCGAATCGAGTACTTGGCGCCGATCAAAGGCTCGTCACTTACGTAAGTCTTCTTCGGTCCACGCTTTATCGATATCGCAATTCGGCTCAACGTATCGTAACGTCAGATACGCGATGAATAGGCCTAATAAATCTTTATTAGCGGCGAATACGCATTTCCTAAGCTCGATGAATAATCTGCATAACGGTTCGGCCGCCAATGGCGATTTCGTGTTTCGCAAAATCAAAGGCAACAGGTATCGGAATCGCAGCGATAAATAAGGCCCGTTACCCGTAGCCGATCCTCTAATCAAAGAGACTACCGCGCATAAATGTTTGTTAATCTGTAAAAAGAGAGAAAAACGATCGTCAGATTCGATCATTTTCGGGAAAAAATTGCAGATTTTTTGCACCGACATTTTTCAGTTTATTTCTAATGGCTGATTCTTTTTCCATTTCCAGTCTGATGATTTCTTTTTGTTTATCGCTGTATTCGATGGGTTTATTTTTGCCGGCTTTTTTCTTCTTCTCCTCTAATTCTTTTCTTAGTTGCATTTCTTCTTGTTGCTCTTTAAACGAGTATGCTTTGCTTTCACGTTTCATATTCTTGACTACGGTATCTTCGGTTGCTTCGGTTCTGCAAAATGAATCGATTTTTATAAGAATTTTACCTTTGTACCGGCCAATTCTACGTCGACTTGACCGAAAAATCGGTAGATCTCGAAGCTAGAACTTGCTCGAGGCGATGTAGAATTAGTCCACTCCTGTATTCTCGAAATAGTGGCAAAACGTACTCGGTGATGACTGATTTATTGTACAGTTCACCTTCCGGTGTCAGGTAGATTCTGTACTGTTCTTCGGTTATCGAAAGAAGATCGTTAGATTCTAAAAATTGACTACAACGTTTGATCAAAGCTGGTAAAATGGATTCGGGCGCCGAGCTCGTAATAGTCGCTATCGAATTTTCAGCCGCCTAAAAAAAGAAAAAATGAAATTAATGCGAAAAAACCATTTACTCGAGCTCAGATATGCACAAAATTACTCACCACAGACCCGTCGAACTCGTCGACCAACAATTTAATAATTTTCTTTTCGTTGCTACGAATAAATTCTCCGACTTTGATATTCAAACGCGTTAGAATCGTCACCCATAACGAAGCGTAATCTACGAAAATAACAAACGGAAATTAAAAACCACGAATCAAACGCTCTTCTCGTGAAACGTCGAGCAAACTCACTCAAATTAGGATGATGAGCTGGTATAAGGCATTGCATAGCGACGTTACTTCGATCACTGGCCGATTCGATGGGTGTACCCGAACAAATCGTAATCATAGCTTCGGTAAGTGTTTTCTTCAGTATATCGATATTGTCGCTGACCACAGGACCGTCGTCGCCATTCATAATCGTTTCATCGATAACCTAGGCAAATTGTACGATCGAGCTGAGGTCATTTTGTCCAATTTATTCGCCTTTTGAAGTACCTATCTTACCTTAAAGTTGACCGAATTGATATGTTTGGCGAATTCGGCCAATAGTTCTAGAATCACGTCGATTTTCTGCGACTCGCCCAGCTTGAGGATGAACTTTTTGGCTAAATTTCTCGCATCCAAATTACGAGCCAGGGCGCAATATATGATAGCTTTGTACAGCGGAACTGCCGACGACTCGGTGGTCAACTTATCTCGTCGTTGGAATATTAGAAATTCGCAGTAGAATAATACGTTTCGCAACACTGCAAATTATACGTACGTAATGTAGCGTGTTGAATTAATGGGTCTATCTACTTGATTCATGATGCGGCTGTATGTTTGCAGTACATACTACAATGTACACGAGTAATTTTTTATTCGCCGCTTTCGCTAATACAAACCTTCGGTTGGTGCTTGAGTTAATAGCTTATCGGAGACAAATATGGCTTTGTTCATGTCGAGTACCGCAGTCCAAAATGATGCCAGTTTTACCTTCTCTTCGAGTATCGGTAAGGGAGATAATTTCAATAATAAACAAACAGCGGATAATGCTTCGATTAGCGAGTTCACCTGAAATTACAAAATATAATTATAAACCCTGTCATAACGTCTTGTAAAATGGATACTCGTTAGTCTACTCTACCGTAGATTACACTCTTTAGTTCGGTTTTTTGAAAAAAATGAGTGAAATCATTTCGAACGATCAATGTTTGCAGCGAAACACGAATTTATTCTTTTCAAACCTCGAACATTTCAAATTCAAAATTAATTAGCCGATTGGTTACAGCTTTCGTTCATTTTCGTCTCTACTTCGTAGGCTAGTAATGAATGAGTACACCATCGTTGTCGTTCGTCAACATTATGCGAAAGCTGGTACACCGTTATCCTGCCGCGAGCCAAAAACATGCACCGGTCGTACCGTGTGGCAACGTCGCCAACGTAAAACAAACTTAGCAACTGCTACTAGTTGTTGCTTCTCGCCCTTCCCCTCGTTTCACTGACGGCTACAATGCATTATACGTAGGTAAACGTCGAGTATATGGCTGGTAATTTCGACATAATTTACACTTGACTCGTTAAATATGTGAAACAACACGAACGTACAAACGGTATAGTTGAATGGTATATTGTTTAGTAGAAGAAAAACGATGCAGTGAACATGTGTTCGCGTGGTGATGCCGAAGACGCCTCCGAAACCGAAGCTACAGCCGATTTACGTAATAACGAATTCGTCAAGCTATTAGAAGAGAATAAGGTGCTGTTCGATAAATCGCAAAGTCCGTACATTCAGAGGAAGAAGAAAGAATGCATCGAACGAATCCAAAGAAGCTACATAGAAAAGACCAACAAAGCCATATCAACCCAACAGATACGTAAACGGATATGCAACATGAAATCCGAAGTAAGGAAGTACCTAAGGAACGACTGTTACACTAAACCGGTCCGACTGAAGGATTGGCACAGGAGTGTAATGGCCTTAATGAACGAGCACGGAGATTTCGTCGATGAAGCCACAGGTATCGTTACCCTTATCGATTTCTTTCCCCCCAGTTTCGATATTTCGCTACATTTATGAATGTACAAAATCCTAACACTACGACCAATCGCGAAACAACATCGTTACAACGTCATTTCTTTACAATTTCACAATCCCAATGTACATACGTTCGATTGTCATCGATTGTAGTGTATTTCATCATGTACTGTTTCATGTTACAGCCGAAACACCCACGAGCTCGGCGGTACCTAATCACAGCAGTGGAATGGATTACGCCAGCGACAGCGGAGACTCTTACGAAGCCGGATTTGCCCTAGCCGATCCTCTCGCACCGCAAATAAGTATATCGGAAGTGAAATACGCTCATCTTTCCAATCACATATCACCTCACGAACGTTTATCCAACGAAACCGACCAGACCAAGAATCTAACTAACAATGATCTCGAACGAGCAGTTCTACTCGCCAAATACGAACTGACTACGCTGCAAATTCAAGTATTCAAAGAGCAAATCGAGCTGATTACAATGCAGAAGAAAAACGCCGAGAAAAACATTCCTATAGATTAATTCTCATTCGTCACATTCTCGTACTTTCACTTATATTTATCTTGTACCAAATTGTTATTGTGATTTAATTTATCCATTAAAATTATTCCAATTGTTGAGATTGATTTACCTGAGTCGACTGCGATACTCCTTTTTCGAAACTTTTCATCAAGATGTCAGCTATATCGACTCCTTGTTGTAACCTATCGCCGGTAAAACAAACGTTCATACATTCTATGAATGCCGCGTTCACCAAGGGGGAGCTGTTTTTAGCGGTTAGTTTCTTCTGCAACATATGACAATCTCAGTAAATAAATTTCCACATTGAAGTACGTTTTTTGTGGAAAAAGAATGAGATACCTTGAAGCACGAAATAAGAGATAGAGGAACAAGAGCCCAAGTGAATCTGGAGCACCATAAATTCAACATATCCAGCGCATGGATCAGAGTTTTCTCGTGTACTGAAACATATTCGATTTTTTTTTGTTTGTTTTCAAATATAGATTTATTTCGTAAACCCAAAAATTGGAAAATTAGATAGAACTTACCTTCGATTTCCAAAATTTTAATAAAATTGCTAATTACAGTCTCGTTTATGGTTTGCAAATCGTTACTGGGAACTTTATTAGAACTTAAATTTCCAATACCCTAGGACAGAACATCAACCGTGAGCTTTACTATCGAACAAATTTGTACTCTTGTAAACACGCCATAGAAAAATACCTGCAACACGCTGATTTTCTGAGACGCCAAAGACAGTTTGCCTTCAGATCCGTGGAACACGTTGAAGAGATGATTAATCAAAGGTAGCAATCCGCTAATATCGGAGCATTTTTCGGCCAATTTTAGACATCCGTTGGTAGCTTCATCGCGTAAAATATCGTCTTTCGAATATAAATTAGCTGAAAACGATATAAACGAGATTGCCAATTAGATCTTACAGGCAGGTCAAAATATCTCCACGTTTCCAGAAATCAACTTACCACTTAAACTTTTGCCAATGCTCATAGCGTGCTTGCTCAAATCTACAGAGAGGTAGGATACGACTCGAACGACGCATTG
The DNA here is from genome assembly GCA_900065295.1 of Paracoccus marginatus. NCBI lineage: Eukaryota > Metazoa > Arthropoda > Insecta > Hemiptera > Pseudococcidae > Paracoccus > Paracoccus marginatus. The sequence goes on along the minus strand of FIZT01017577.1, from coordinate 4,849 downwards.
TAGAATTATTTCAGGATTACGAAGCATAGCTTTCATAATAGCCGGTAATAAGATCTTTTCGAGCTCGTCGTCTGCGATTAGGTTCAACAAGGTTTTGCATTCGTTGATTATGAACGTGTGGGGTTTTGTTTTACTGCTAATAGCCACTTTGATGAACAGCTCCAAAAAACCAGTCTGATTGAGAAGAATAATAGATTATCGATACTGAAAAAGTTGAATGAAGTTGACACGTGTCGAAAACACGACCTACTTTATATTTGGAAATGAGCGCCGTATTTTTGCAACAGTACCCGAGCAAAGCAGATGACAAAATTGCCACATCAGCTGATGGTTCCATTTTAGTCAAGTAGTCCGCATACGTTTCGGTTAAACTTTCATTTTCAAGCCAAATCGTATGCAGTATATTATGACCTTTTGCACTGAGTCTGAAATTTATTAACAATCGATTAGAATTCAATTTTTATAATTCGGCTCTCAATTCGAAATCAACCTACTTTGAAGATGACACCGAAGTGATCAAGTAAAGCAGCTGTGTTTGCGCCGTTATCACATTATTCAGTAAAGATGATTCTTTTAATTCTTTCGAACAGAATCGTAACAACAGCCTCGTCCATTGCAAGGAACAAATACTACTTTGAACTGTATTGTACCTAAAAATGATTTTTTTTTTTAATGGAACCAAAGTATAGTTGATGCACCACATAATATTATACGAGTACTTACGTAGCGACGCATTTCTTCTGTGAAGATGCAAATTCTACGATAGCTTTCACAAAATACTGAACGGTCCACGCTGGATATTTTTTAATTATCTCCTCGACAACATCGGTAACGATCACTAATGATTTACGATTATGATAAGATACTAAAACCTTTTCTAATTCTCTGCATATTGCAATAACAGCCGGTTCGGTTAGTTCTGAAAAAAATTCGTTCGTGTTATGAAATGACTAGCAGTTCAACGGAAACACATCTCGATTTATACCTTGTTCTTTGATAACTGCGATTAGTCCGTGGCATAGTTTTCTCCGTTCTTTCAAACTAGGAGTATGCAGCTTGAAAAAGATCTCAACGAGTTGTTCTTTCGTCTGAAACACACCGCAAGATTAATCGTTCGGAAAACGGTACTCGACACAACAATATGGATGTTGTGTTTCGTGTTTCGAACCGAGTAAAGGTACAGTTCAAATGAATTCGTGGCATAACTCTGAGTTTGACTGTACCGTACGTCGATCAAATAATTAATTCTGGAGTTGAAATCATTTAAAATACTTACTTTTTCGTTGATCATTCTGAAAACCTCTCGAGATCATCAACTACATAAATGGTATGTACTTGACAGGCGATCCAACGACTGGTTATTATTCACTAGTTACAGGTTAACTTACATTGTACAATTTCTCAACGAAAAATAGACTAAATATGAAAAATTTAACACAAAATTACTTCAAAAATTCAAAATTCAAAATTTTTTTCTATGTTCTGTACTGCTTGGCGATATCAACAAAATTTTCGTTCAAATACGGCATGAGTTTTTGACTTTACAAAAGTAAATTCCAGCCAGTATTGATGATGACTTCAATGACGTCAGACTCAAACAACCAATCAAATTTGTTTACAGAACTATGAGAAGACAAACGGTACCTTGTAAGTTTAGTAACCGTGGAAATTTGTTATCTGTAATTAATTCTTGCGAGGTAAATATTGTAATTTATAAAACGTATTGTGAAATGCAGAATAATTCTTCATTTTTCATCTGTGTCAGATAATTCAATTCAATTGGGTATGTATTGTGAATTTTCAATTCATCGTCTTAGTATTCAAATGAATAGGTATTACTATATCGGTCGTGCAGTGCAGCGGAATGACCACTTTTTCAGTTTTTCCCACAACTGATAAGCGTATCGTAATCTGATGTGATCAGATAGTAAAATTCAAATTGTCACAAATTTATATCAGTTATTCAACTAATTCAACATCCTTGCTGTTTTAGAATCTAAATGGATGTCTATTATGCTTCGTACTATCGTAGATCTCAATTTCTGTAACTGTTTGTCCATATGGGTTCAGGATTTACTACTAAAAATCTCATTTATGCTTTGCAGATAATCAAGGAAATGTGACGCGATGAACCCAGTGATATATCATGAGAAACAGGTAACCATCTGCGTTAATTTTACTCGATTATTTTCTACGTGAACTGAATACTAATGATATCCCAAAACTTATCGCGCAGGTGAAAGAATTATGCGCTTTACACGCACTAAATAATCTATTCCAAAAGGAAGATGCTTTTCTGAAAAGCGAACTAGACGCGGTATGTTATTCGTTGGCCCCGAAGGTATGGTTAAATCCACACAAATCCCCATTAGGATTGGGAAATTACGACGTCAACATAATAATGGCAGCGTTACAAAACAAAGGTTACCAGGCGATATGGTTCGATAAAAGAAAGTAAGAAGTTACCATTTACGAATTACGATCGCACTAACCAGATGGGATTTTAATTAGTGAACTTCGCAGGCATCCAAGCTGTTTACGATTGGACAAAATATTCGGTTTCATCATGAATATCCCGAACGAATACCATTTCGGATACATTCGATTACCACTCCAACGAAGGCATTGGATCGCCATCCGCAAAATCGGCGACACCTTCTATAACTTGGATTCCAAATTAAAAGAACCCCTGTGCATAGGCCAAGTAAGCAATCATCCAGATTACTCGCGTATTTTCTCTTCGTTTTATTAATAATTTCGCATTACGACAGGACGAAGACCTGATAACATATTTAGACCAGAAACTAAACCACAAAGATAATCAACTCTTCGTGGTAGCAACCGCCGACACTGTTGACTGGCAAACGGATATTACAACCGCTGGACCATCTACCGAACAAGAGAAAGGATAATAATTAACAAAAATCGAGCGTTTATTACCCTCCAGCACAATTTACCAACGTTTTGATTAATTTACGTAGTATCGATGTTTTTTACCAAACAGTGTTATCGATCTTCGTTGATCTCAAAACTGTAGGTACTGTTACTATGTGATACAATACCTCTTCACGTTTTCCATTTCTCATTGGCGAGATCCAAAAAATGGCACGTTTTTCAAAAGAAAATTTAACCCCGTATAAACCAAAGCACATTCCTGGAATGCAAAACAAAATGTAATTTTTTTTCCTAAGTATTTTACTACCTATTTGTATTTTTATCATGTACATTCGGTTTTATTTTTTTCTAGTACCTGATATCTACTATTTTCCTTGATTTTTATTGTTAGCTGTTATCGTAGTGAAAATTTTCAAATAAATTTGCTTCTTTAAGCGGTTCGCTGACTGGTTGGTGTTCTTGCAGCATCTCACGAGGATGAATCTGTTGAACAAAACGTGATGACAAATTAAAATTCCCGTATTATCACCGAAAACTGCCAATTAATCGAGAATAATTATTTATTTGAACAAAAGGCAACATCAATTGTTGGAGAAACTTTCAAAAAAAAAAAGGAATAATATGCTGATAATGTAACAGTACTGATATCGACCGAAATATTACAAACGTGTTTTATACAGCAGCGTATTCCTGTGCAATTCGCAGATAAAAAAACACGGCACGTTTTTCTTCCGTATCGTTCGCAAAAAATATAAAAATTTTGATTAATTTTTTTTTTACTCTTCGTAAAAATGAATTTGCATTTAAATTAATTTTTTTCCAAAACAATAAGCCGCTGAAATATGCGCGGATACGATCCTGGTTACTGATAGCGTTTGTACTTTGTATTGAAATTAGTTCGAAGACGAATTCAACAACATATTTGTGTAGGAAGAACTGCCTAATTAACCAGCTCAAGGAGAACGTACAAGTTCTCTCGAACAATTTACGAAACGCAGAAACGGTCAAAGGGAGGGCTATACACTTCTAATTCCGAAGAAACGAGCAATTGCGACATGATACGAATCATTCGGACTTTCATCTCGTGCAAATGGTATCCCCTCGCCGTCCTCACACCACCAACTACCCTCTAATGATTTCGTACACTCGGTTTATGATGGAAATAGCCGAAGCAGCGTCGTCGTATACTTACCCTACGTGATAGAACATCGTCGAAACTGAAATCTTTAAAAAATGCGATCCTTTTTAGAGCATACAGCGCACGTAGCCTTTTGCCGGGGTCATATTCGAGTAATCGTTTCAGCAAATCTTTACTGGCGGCGCTTAATTCCACAGAAGTTGGTAACTCGACGTCGTTATCGTTACGCACTGGATACTGCAAAAGAATAGAAACAATTGCTATGAGCTACACGTTCATTGCCATAGGGTTTGGGTTTCGCTTTTTTCTAATCGATTGAATGAACAGAAACAGAAATATTGACCAAAAAATAAAATAATCGTAGCAACTCCGCATCGACCACTATCATCTAACATCTTCATGGTTCATTCTTTTTTGTAATAAAAAAAATTTTCTCCGACGTGAAACGTGTAAATTGAAAATTCAAAGGGCTAAGCAGCGTAAATGTATTGAAAATATTTGTTTTTTTGGAAAAAATTCACTAGTGGCCCTGGCCCTTCAATTTTTAAGTTTTTTTTTTTGGTAATTTTTTAAATCAACATGCTGTGATAGCCACTTCAATTTTGAAGTAAGATAAAAATTGAATACGACAAAATTTGCTCAGTTTTCAATTTACAACTCATCCCCATGCTTGAAAAATTTTTTGATTCAATTTTTTTAAAAATACCATTTCCTCCTCAAATTTTGAATGTAGGCAACCACTTCAACAGAAGTTTTTCTTCAGTGGTACCTGGTTATATCCAAATTTTCAGTTTGGCAGACCACTCACCAGACACC
>FIZT01017520.1:7806-25876 GCA_900065295.1 Paracoccus marginatus | reverse complement strand
CTTGATTTTTGCTATTTTTCGATATTCAACCCCCTATAACTTTCCGCCTAGTTAACTTCAGGGGCTGAAATTTTGGCTGTGGTAGTCTTTTTTCATGCTCTATCCGCCTGCAAAAAAATGTTTTCGATTGGCGTGTAATACTTGGGGTAGGTCCCTTGTAAGAAAAATTATGACCCTTTTTTTCTGTATTTGAACAATTTTTTTTTAATTTTCAGGAAATTACTTTGTTGCTCAAATTGAAAAAAAAAATCTCAATAAAATGAAAATTTTTTCAGATTTTTTTTGAAATTTTTTTTTGTCAGGTAGTCGTGCAGTCAGAATCTGGAAATTAAATTATTTCCCTAAAAATTTGCGAAAATGATTCTCGAATTTTTGGATGAAATTATTTTTCTATGCAATTTTGAGTGAAATTGAAATATGGCATTTGGATTTTTTTTTTGAATTTTTTTGCCTTTGAATTTTTATTTTGAACCATCAAAAGGAAAAAAATTGAAAAAATTTTGGAAGATTCGTCAATACAAGCGTACATTTGTCTTTCTTTCACTCGCGGTGTCTTCCGCTTTCTTCAGTATTTTTCAACGTCGGTATTTTGACATTTTTACGATATAACTTGTCATCTCTCACTTCTCAACATTGTAGTCGTATTCTCGAAGATGCTTTGTAAAATCCGCCGGATGAAATTTCTGGATACTTACGTGTTAATTATTAGTGCTTATTGCCAGAACGATTTTTCACGTTCTCCTTCAAAATAAAATATACGCGAAGCTTCTTACACGTCGTGCTCGAGTAATTATCTGTCGACAATTCGAAGGCGTTGATAGATAACGGCCTAACGGCTCGAAATCAGCACCATTTATATTATTTATTATCGCGAAAGGTGATTTCATCTTCTGATAAATTCACGTTTATTAATTTAGGTACACGTTTACATCGAACGAACCTGATGTAAGCCGATCGACCGTTCAAAATAAACAATTTTATTAATTTCGATACTGGCCCGTGTGTAAAGAGAAGAATGCCAATGTTTCCTGCCATCGTCGAACTATACAATGAAGCCGAAAATTTAGCCGGTAATGAAAATTGAAAATACTATAATCAGGTGGCTCGAATCGAACTGCAGCCATACGATGCGAGATGGTCACTAATTACGTGCTAAAATAACTATTTCAGATCCAAAAGTAAAACAATGGTTTCTAATGCATTCTATGTTGTTTCCGATCTCAATTACCTTATTTTACCTCTACTTTGTCCTCTCACTGGGGCCGAGGTTGATGAAAAATCGTAAAGCTTACGATATAAACAGAATAATCAAAATTTATAATACAGCTCAAGTCATATTTAACGCCTATCTGTTCAAATGTGTGAGTAAAGTAGAAAATTTACCATTTCCCAAAATATTTGTTCGATTTTCAACTAATCGATTGATTATTTTTTCGATTACAGGCTTTGGTATACATGTTTAGAAATATCGATTCGTTTAGATGTTTCAAAGTCGAGTTCGGAGATGATGAAAATGCCCTTTTTGTTAGTATTTCTCTCATCTTATAATTTTAGGAAAAAATCTACTAAAATATGTCGATTTTCGTCTGAATGTGGTGTACGTTATTATTGAAAAAAATCTTCATCCTCTCTCCCCCCGCCCGCAAGAAAGGAGAGACATATTTGGAACAAACTCGTGCCCGAAATCATAATATAAAATCGAAAGACCTGCGACCTCCCATTGGCAGCTGAGAGCGCACTATCCTATCATGGAAACGTAGTACATCCACCTTCAGATTGACTATTATAATAATCGATCATAATAATATTCGTATACATCGCGACGCAGATATATCACACTCACCTAATTCTCGTGTATGTTTTTTTTTTTTTGTTTCTCTCTGTCTTTCTTATACGCAGCCACGAAGAGTGAACTGGTTGTTTACGTTAAATAAATTAATGGACCTCCTAGACACGGTAAGTTAAATTAGTCAGTCTGCTAAACGGAATGTATAAATCACGTGGACGTCAACTCGAATCTATCAAATTGGCGATCGGACGATTCGGTTCCCCCCTGCCCTTCTTGATTAATATAGTCTGAAAAATTGTTGCATTTTGTTGCAGATATTTTTCGTATTGAAGAAGAAACAATCGCATGTAACGTTTTTACACGTTTACCATCATATTTTAACGTTTACCGGATGCTGGGCTATGGCCAAGTACTACCCAGGTGATTAATAATATCTATGGATACGATACGAACGAGGGGTATCGATTTTTTCCTGATCGTGTTGCGATGGCTAAGAGACTCTCATTTGTGTGCATTTGTTTCCAGGTGGCCAATTAGTGATAATCGGAGTTATGAATTCGTTTGTACACTGCGTCATGTATTCGTATTATTTGTTCTCGCTGGTCGACAGGTTCAAGAGAATTACCACTTTTGTCAAAAAACGTATCACGCAGATGCAGATCGTAAGTACTTTCCTGTGGAGTACAGCCTGAAGTGTGAGGATTGGGCAGGGATATGGAGGAAGTCCCTGCGAACTGAGTTGAAATTTAACTGAGAGTGTAATGGCTGGAATTTTTCAATTTTGAAAAATTATTCGAATTTAGTTTGGTTATTTTTTTTTTAATTTTGCAAAATGGATTGTTCATAATGTCCATATTAAAAAAATTTTTAAATTCAAACTTCCACCCCCTCGATTTTTTCCTTTATGGGTTGGCATTACGCAGAAAAAAATTCAGTCTGATCGGAGAGGTAAACCGGTGCGTATCGCCCCCTCAAATTTCGACTTTTCGTAAAAAACCGCACATCAATGCGTTGAATAATTTTTTTTGTAAGGGGGAAAAGAGGTCGCAGAAATAAGAAAATTGTTCACTGCAGTGTGAGGAATTGAAAGACACCATAGCCACCCTTGTAGACATATTAGAGGGCGCAATACGAGCGAGGGAAGTACCCAAAACACAAATATACGAAAAAATTGCCCTTATTTCGCTCAGAATGCTTCAATTTTTTTGTAGCTCTCTGTGATTCGAGAAAGCTGGTTCATGGTTGCTGAAAATAGAGCCTTACTCAAGAAAAATGAATTTTTTCACAGTTCAAATTTTCAAATTGTCAATTTTTTTAAATGACAAATCTTTAAAAAAATTTTCCAGCCAATTTTTTTCAATTTTTAGATTTGGTATGTTTTTGAAAAATTTTGTGAGCTCTGTCTGTGTTTGTCAATTTTTTGAAATTTTTTTGAAATTTTTTGGAGTTTTTCAAAATAATTTTTTTTTTTTTTTGAAAAAACTCTTATAAGTATAAAATTTGCCAATTTTCATGTAAATGCTATACATTTTTAAAACCTCTCTTTTGATATTTTTAAATAGTTCATTGAAATGCGAAAAATGTTTTCAAACCATTTTTATTCGAGATAATTCTCGAATGTAATAATGTAAATTATATTTAAATCAGTTTTCGAAAAATCTACCTAATAAGTACGACCTTGCTCGTCGAATTACCGCTTCGATGCGCGTGTCTGGTTTACAACACTCTTATAATTAAATGCAAGAAGGAAAAGATAGAGGTGAAAAATAAGCGAGTAGTTATGTTTCGGAAATTGATATATCCGTAATTCGAGTCGTCCTATGTTCCAATCGAATTTGACATTTATTCGAAACCGATCCTCTGGCACAAAATTTAATTTCTCGCCGATTATACTTAATTCGATTATCTATATTCTCAGGCGCAATTCATTTTCGCCGGATTGCACGGCATTTTGGGACTGACCGATCCGTCGTGTGAGTATCCTCGAGCCCTTATGTATTTCGGATTATCACAAGTCGTAATGTTGACCGCTCTGTTCGTGAATTTTTACCGCAATGCGTACCTGAAATCTCGCAAAGTAGACCAACAGCTTCAGAACGGACACCTGAAAAATGGAACTGTCAAGAAGACCAACTAGTATTGCCCGTGCCCATGCAGTGCCCACCTGTATTATAATTTATAAACCTACCAAATGTAATATGTTTTGTAATAAATTTGTATAGTAATGCGACAAACGATTAACGGATTTCGAATCCGAAATTAAAAGAAGAACGGGCATCGGCGATGGAAGGAGTGCGAGGGTCGTAGTCATGACCTATCTCTATAGTCTATACATAGTTCGCTGATCTATAATGTTATGTCGTATCCGCGTTTCACCATAAATCACGACGGTATTATTGAGAAAAGTAAGCTCGCGAACGTGACAGGAAGTTATTGTGACAAACCAGATAGCATCAGGACTTGAAGCGTTTATTATCGTGTATTAACACCAATAATACACGATCGACTGTCCGGTTCGCGAACGATCCTAAAAATTAGGAGTATTGAATTTTTAAATTGGAAATTTCGCGACGAAAAAGGCAGGTTGCTGTTCTGAAAAAAATTTATTTAAAAAAAAAACTCAAAATCATTTTAATTTAATTATTCAAAAGTAAAAAATTGAAAAAAAAAATCGTAAAATTTTTACCATCAAACCTTTGTAAATAGCTGAGCTAGTGAGCCTAAATGATTCATTTTCTACCTATGAGAACATCAAGTTCCAATCAACCAAATTTTAGCCCTGCTCCTGAAGCATATGCAGGATGTTCACAAATAAAGTGATTGGTCGAATTCAGAAACAGGTGTTTGGGGTTCACACATAACCAACTCTACGTTCTTAGGCCAATAATATGCCATAGGTATGGGGTTTTTAAACCGTTTCATTAGTTTGCTACCAGTTGTCGATAATTCTCAAAAAAATGGAGCTATAAAAAATTTCGTTCAGATAAATTTGTAGAGGTAGGAAAATTGATCATATTTTATCTCTTGCAATTTTTAAACCAGTTCGATAGTTCTTAGGATATTAACCGGTTTTGAAAAAAAAAAACTGGATGTGAGGGTAGAAATGAAGGGCTCAGTTTTGTCATGAAATAATTTCTACACATCAAAGGGAATAGAATGTGATATGCTTTTTTGAAAATGGTTTACTGGTTTGCAACCAGTTATCAATAATCCTCAATGGAATAGAGGTACAAAAAATTTCGTCAAACAAAATTTGTGGGAAGTTGAAAAATGGACAATTTTTTGTCTCTTACGATTTTTGAACCAGTTCTGTGGTTCTTGAGGTACGAACCGGTTTCGAAAAAGAAACCGGTTTTGGGGTGGAAATGAAGGGTTCTATTTTCTTCATAAAATGATTTCTACACACTAAGGGGAGTAGAATGTGATGTGCTTTTTTGAAACCGGTTCACTGGTTTGCAACCAGTTGTTTATAATCCCCGAAGAAATGGAGTTACAAATGTTGTTCAACAAGATTTGCTGAGGTTGGAAAACTTGACTTTTTTTTCTGTTGCATCTTTTGAACCAGTTCGATAGTTCTTGAGATATTAATGAATTTCATGACGAAACCGGTTGGAGTAAAAATGAGGGTTCGATTTCTTTCATGAAATCATTTCTACACACTCGGGGGAATAGAATGAGATATGTCTTTTTGAAACCGGTTCACTGATTTCCGACTAGTTCTTGATAATCCCTTTAAAAAAAATGAAAAAATCCAATTTTTCACTCCTTGTAGCACCGTCTCTCAAGACCTATTGAGATATAATGAGCTTATGAGGATGAGTCACCCACCACGAATGGTAATTTCACTTATACGCGGTGCATTTATTAAAATCACCAGTCCCCTGCTGCTCAAGTACCTACCCATCCTTGGCGACGACGTAAAATTTTGAAAACGCTAGATAAACAGTTCTAGCATAGCGTGTAACTTTCTATTCAAAAAGACACCATCAAATGCTTTGTCCGTTCGATGTCCTACATTTTCGGTTGTAAAAAGTAACAGTATTTATTGATATGCGTAACACATAAAAGGTACGTAGGTAGGTACACGTATATAAGTATGTACTCGTCTTCCATACGCAAAATACTATTACGGAGTACATGGGTACACTTGAGTAAACCTCTTAGTTCGTTGTATCTCTCCCTCTATGCATAGTACTGTATGGTACATACAATGTACTTAGGTAACACAAACCATATGATGCCAAAATAACCGCATCTTCGTCTCGTTTTGTGTAAATATCGACAATATTTCATTAATGAAACGAGACTGTACGAGAATTGCATAAATTAGGGAGAGTTGCCGATTGGAAACGGTACTCGGTGTGTTGTGTGTACGAATAAGTCTAAGACGCCTAGAGAGTTTTTGAATGGAAACGTACTCGGACATTTTTATATAATACACGTACGTATATCCTATTGGACGGTCATTGATTTTAAAGCCGGTGTCCAGGACCGAAGTATTTAGAAAGTGATATTTTCTCAACTTATAGGTGACGAAATTGGCTTCGTACGTTGCATCACGTTACCTACGATGACGTCAGGTTAGCCCATTTTGTACGGTGAAGTACCTTTACTTACCCAATGACTCAGTTGGTGAAAAGTTTCAATACTATCGAATGTGCTTTTGAAAAATTAATAATTTTTAGAAAATTGATGATTTTTGAACAATTGACAATATTTTTGAGAATTAATAATTTTTAGAAAATTTTGATGATTTTCAAACAATTAGCAATTTTTGAGAATTGATAATTTCTGAGGATTGATAACTTTTGAAGAATTGATAACTTTTGAGGAGTCAATAATTTTTGGAAAATTAATCATTTTCAAACAAATGGAAATTTTTGAGGATTGATAATTTTTGAAGGATAGGTAACTTTTGAAGAATCATTTATTTTTAGGAAATTGATGATTTTCACAGAATTGATAATTTTTTGAAAACTGACAATTTTTGAAGAATTGATGATTGTTGAGAATTGAAAATTTTATTGATCATTTTTGAAGAATTAATACTTTCTAGAAAACTGATGATTTTCAAACAACTAGAAATTTTTGAGGATTGGTAATTTCTGAAGAACACGTAACTTTTGAAGAATTGATAATTTTTTGAAAGCTGGTGAGTTTTGAAGAATTGGAAGTTTTTGAGGATTTATAATTTTTGAAGAATTGACAATTTTTGGAAAATTTGTGATTTTTGAAGAATTGATAATTTTTAGACAACTGGTGATTTTCAAACAATTAAAAATTTTTGAGGAGCACGTGGCTTTTGAAGGATTGATAATTTTTAGAAAATTTATGATTTTCAAACAATTGGCAATTTTTGAGGATTGATAATTTCTGAGGATTGATAATTTTCAAAGAATAGATAACTTTTGAAGAATCAATAATTTTTAGGTACCTAATTGATGATTTTCACAGAATCGATAATTTTTTGAAAACTGACAATTTTTGAAGAATTGATGATTGTTGAGAATTGAAAATTTTATTGATCATTTTTGAAGAATTAATACTTTCTGGAAAACTGATGATTTTCAAACAACTAGAAATTTTTGAGGATTGGTAATTTCTGAAGAACACGTAACTTTTGAAGAATTGATAATTTTTTGAAAGCTGGTGAGTTTTGAAGAATTGGAAGTTTTTGAGGATTTATAATTTTTGAAGAATTGACAATTTTTGGAAAATTGTGATTTTTGGAGAATTGATAATTTTTAGACAACTGATGATTTTCAAACAATTAAAAATTTTTGAGGAGCACGTGGCTTTTGAAGGATTGATCATTTTTAGAAAATTGATGATTTTCAAACAATTGGCAATTTTTGAGAATTGATCATTTCTGAGGATTGATAATTTTTGAAGAATAGATAACTTTTGAAGAATCAATAATTTTTGGAACAATTGGAAATTTTCGAGGATTGGTAATTTTTGAAGTATAAGGAGGTGGAAGGGGCCTTTCTGTCTGGAAAATTTTTCATGTAGGTACGCTTGAATTAAACCGTGTTCAGCGATGTAAGATTAATTTGACTCTTTTCTGATACTTCTGTTTGCTTTTCTGAGCCAAAACCTCGAATCCTGTGAATCTTGCTCGCATAGTCTTTGTATGAAATCGCCTACAAATGGTTTGAAAATGAAAACAAATCTAAATAATTATACCGATCACGATTAGCCAACGAGGAATTTCAGTTTCGATTTAGCCGACGATATGGCACCCATTCCTTACCAATCTCTGCCTGTCGACTAATCCTTAATCGAGAGTGCGCTTTCACGTTGGCTCCTACTAGTTCAGAATTTATAATAATTTGAAGCGTCGCGTCGTAAGACGGCGGCGATTTGTTATACGTAGTATTTTAACACAAGCCAGCTCGGGACGTGGCGCGATGAAAAAGAGAAAATTTGAAACAATAGTCGGGTTGAAAATTTTCGTACATGCCAAATGCTACGCTACACGTATACACGTATGCGAACGGAACAGGACGCGTTATGAATACGCGCGCCGGCCAAGAGCGCGCCGGCCGCCGCACATTGCACTCATGTGAACTTGACCAACGTCTATGAAAATGAATCGGAATTTCTCTTTCACTCGATATGTACTAAATTATAATTAAAACTTGAGCCGATCATAAGTGCTAATTAGTGATGATTCGTTTTCCATTGTCGAGAGATGTTCGCGCGTTTGTTCGCTTCGCACTGCGAATAAAACGGATCAATTTTTTTTTCACGTAAAAAAAAAAAAAAAACAGAAAAATATACTACGAGCGATATAAGGATCCTCTGAAAAAGTGAAATTATCCGAATTAGCGTTCTAGTTATTACTATGGTAAGAATTGTTTTATTATTCGCGCGTAAGTGTGTTAAATTTATTGTTTGTTTTTGTAAACGCGAAAGGCCATGTGCGTTTGTGGAATCGCGCATGTTGCACACGACGCGACGCGACCCAGCATCATTCTGTAGGCTGTGTATACGCTGCTACGAATCATATTAATTCATCGCGATCGAGTCGTACCTACGATGGTATTTTTTCAAATGATGAATCGTTGGTGGAAGTTTTCTCGGTGGTTATTTATTCTCGATATATTACGACGACTTGTAATGGTACAGCGGTGAAAAATTTCTTCGGTAATAAAATTTAATATCCCCTCGCAGGTTCGCGTTATATGTACCTACCTACCCATCTACTCTCTCGAAAACAACGCAACGCCGCAGATACGTAAAAATATCTAACTCGAGAGGCGAGTATGCACATATACGTACGTATATCCAAATAGGTGAAAAAAAAAAATTGAAGACCTATGATTAGTCTCGAGACGTTGTCTTATTAAAAGCGACATATGTACGTATACGTACGTACGTACCTACACGAGTGTTATTTAATTTTCATAAACGACTCGTAAATCGGAATCTATTAATCTGATGCAGCGCGCGAACGCACTGTCAACATTCTTTAAGGTTAGGTACATTTTCAACGATGATGAGTAGGTACACGTACCATAATTCTTGCTTAATGCGCGATAAATTTCAATTTCGACCAATAAAACTCGATTAAACATCCACCGAACAGAAAATCATTCTTGGGAAGATTTAAAATCTATCTGAATATTAGAGAAAGTGGTGCTATCTTGAAACGCAGCTCGGAATGTAGTTCAAAGACCAAACAAAATTACAACGTACCTATATCGCAGGACCAGGTGCTAATAATTTTTACCTGTCAAGACGATCATTGATATCGGTACCCTTGTCAAATGTCCGCGTCGCGTAGCTCGAGCTTATTCGTATAAGATTTTTTTTTTCGTTTGTTTCGGCCGCGTCGTTTTTATTTTAGGTGTAATTAACGTATGAACTTGGTCTGTTGTGAGTCATGGACGGTATAAGAAATGGAGGCGATTTTTATCGACCAACAGTACCCAGCGGGTTTCCATGGGAAAGATAAGAGTGAACGATATTAATACGCTGAAATTCGACTTATTCGAAGGTTCATTCGATTAGGTCAGAAAGGATGGAAAATTTCTCGAGGGGTTTTGAGATTGAAATTTTTTTTTGATTTTTGTTGGCGTGGAATGATTTTTGACAAATTTCAAGTGTTTGGACGTCGCATGTCTCCTTTCTCTTCCCCTCTACGTAGAAGGGTATTTAGGTATTCCTTTACATTAGTATAAAAATTTTCATCTACGTATCGAATGAATTTCAGCATTGAAATTTTTTACTTATTACCTATCAGAAAACTGAAAATTCCTTCATTTTAGCAAAATTCAAAAACCATTTATTTTATTTTTTTGTCATTTTTTTGTCATTTTTGCGATTTTCCAATTCTTATAAATTTTCAAGTAAGTATTTACAAAATTTTTGAATGCTACCTTCATTTTTGTTCCCCAAAAAAAATTTTTTTACGAGTTCAAAATCTCATCGTCCCAAAAACTATCCAATTTTGAAAACTGCGAAAATTTTTACATGGAAAATTTCAAAATTTTTTGAAATATTTGATTCGTGCGAAATTTTTTGCTCTTTTAAAACCTTTTGTTTGTAAAAAATTGTCAACTTCTATAAGATTTTTGAAATTTCATTTTGTATCCCCCCCCCCCCCAAAAAAAAGTGTTCAATTTTAGCAGAATTTTTCATTTTCTGTTTGTTTAACGTATTTCTCACATTTTATGGCGTTTTGACATTTTTTTAAAATCTTCTTTCCAAAACTTTCAACTTTTGGCGCATTTTTCGTTTATTTTTCTTCATTATTTTTCTAATAATTATTGTCGATGCAAAACACGATGTTATTGAATAAAAAAAAAAACCTGAGGCTGAGGTGTCGAGAGACACCAGACAGAAGCGAAGCTTTATTTGCATGATTGTTCGGTAGGTAAAGAGCCTGAAGTGAAATGATTGATTTAAACTGAAGCAGAAAAAAAATCAAATTTCAAAAAGAGAAATGACAAGATAATTAAAAAATTGGAAAAGCTTTCTACATGGTCAAATTTTTCGAAGCCATCAAACTCTTCTGCAGAATTGCCAAATTTTCCAAAATTGCTAAATTGTCCAAAATTTTAAAACTGTCAAATCGACAAATTTTTCAAAACCGTCAAATGTGTCAAAATTATTCATTTTTTTGAAATTTTAAAATTTTTCAAAATATTGTTAATATTTTCGAAATTGTTAAATTTTTCAAAACTATGAAATTCTCAAAAATTGCTCAATGGTTTGAAATTCTGAAATTTTATAATTTTTTCAAAATTTTGCAACATCAACAATTTTTCTAAAATCTTCAAATTCTTCAAATTTTTCAAAATCATCAAAATTTTCAGAATTGACAAATTTTCCAAAATTGCTGAATCGCCAAAAATTTTTAAAAATATCCAATTTTTCAGAGTTGACAAATTTTCCAAAATTGTCAAATATGTCGAAACTACCTATTCATTTTTTCGAAATATTGAAATTCTTCAACGTTAATAATTTTCTCCATATTTTCAAATTTTTCAGAATTTTTGAATTTTCTAAAATTATTGAATCGTTAAAAATTGTAAAACTTTTTTTTTTCAAAGATTCTGTCACATCAACAATTTTTTTTAAATTGCCATACTGTCCAAAATTGTAAAATTTCTCAAAATTGATAATCTTTTTTAAATTTTCCAAAACTGCGCAGTAAAATTTCCAAAAATTACTCAATTGGTCAAAATTTTTAAAACTTGCAAATTGGAAAAAAAAAATTTGATTAAACGAGATCGTAAATCTGTACATATCTTTTATTTTAACGTCTCACGGTGCTCACAACGCCACTCCTGGAGCCAGAAGGCTGCACTCAGCGGAACGCAACGTGATTAAAAAAACAATAAATTATTTGACTTTCACTGAAATTTCGCTTTTTTATTCGTTTTTTTTTCATTTCTGCGCAATTTTTTGTTGATGAAAAATCGTTGATCGAATAAAATTTTCTGCATATCCCTGATTTTTCTACATATCCAATGTTTTATAATTTGTTTTCGTCTTTAAAATTTTGTTGATTTTTACAAGATTCTTACAGAATTTTTTGTTTGTAAAAAATTGCCATTTTTGATTTTTCGTTACGAGATTGCCTCTTTTATGTCCAAATTTTCTCTTGATTTTTACAAAATTTCCGGTACGAAATCGTACAAGTCGAGTTTCTCAAAACTGTCGGATTTTACATGCAGTGTCTAATTTTACAAAATTTTTGTTTTTTTTTTTATTTCTGCTAATTGTCAATTTTTTGTTTTTCATTTTTTTTTTAATTTCACTAGATTTTTCGTTTGTAAAAAATAGTTAGTTTCATAAATTTTCAAATTTTTCAAAAATTTACTTTTTACAAGATTTTTAATTTTTACCTTGATATTCAGAAAATTTTAAAATATTGGTAAATTTAATACTTTTTTAATTCAAGATTGTCAATTTTTTTATTGGTACCTATTTTTTCCAGCTTCAGTTTTACAATCTTTTGAATTTTTTTTTATTTTTGCAACATTGTTGTTTCTTTCCAATTTTTTTCTTCTTATTATTTGAAGAGAAGATTGCTAAGGAAATGAGAGGAGTGGTGTTACGCCCCCTGAAAAAATCAGTCAATTTTTTTCGTTCCTCTAATTTGAAATTTATTTCATTTATTACTGTTTCTTAGGTCTGTGTTGAAAAAAATCGACAATAAGATCGAAAAAAGTGATCACGTTGTTCATTTCGACGTTAAATTTATCACCTGTTGGCGATGTAATGCAATATTTATTGATGGTGTGGATTGAATTTTTGATGAAGTGACGATTTGGGAAAAAGTATGAAAGCTGTATGAGTGTAAACTCATCTGCCACTATTGACACCATTTCAAAAGAAACAACAGCTCTTGATCTTAAATCCTTTCACATATTTTTGAACAATTTTTTTTTTTTAATTTTTCTTCGATTTTTATATTAATTCACCATCGTCGATTATTTTTTTTTCCAATTTTCTGCGCAAACGGGAACAGTAGATTGGGTAAAGAATGGCAAAAGTTGAACGTATGGTACAGATTAGGTAAAGGTTGTCAACTGCATCAGTTTGCAATAGAAGCATGCGTTCATGTACGTAGTATAGATATTTCATTGAAGTCTGGCCGATCACGTCTCTTACCTAGTTCTAGCCGGTGACGTCACACCGTTACAATTTCCGTTTCAATGGAACCAGAAAGGGAAAAAGTTTCTCACAAGTCTCATTACTATACGTATATTATATACTTACGTGTCCAGCAAAAGCCGGCGCGGTGCATTGCATCGCGCTTCGTCGTCTTGGTCGGCGGCGCGCGAGCACCGCGCGAGGCGAAGACGAGGAGGAGTGAAAGGGATCGAACGAATATGTATGTAACGAGCCCACCACGGGCGGCGCGCTTGTGCGCTGCTAGTCAAAATAACGTACACCAATAATTGGTATAACATTAACGAGTTTATGATTCGGAATTGAAATTATAGCAGGAGCATACAGAGAACAGGACCAGTTTGCTAGTCAAATTAGAGAGTAGACCGTCCAAGCTTTTTCCAGTGTATATAGGTATCTACTAGATAGAGGTACACCGCGCTCGAAAAAATTTTGTCGATTCGAGGAGCGCGGCAGCCGGCTCGGCACCGCGCCGTAGCCAGTTTCGGCAATTGATACGAAATTTACATAAATAGTCTAATTCAGTAAAATATTCGCATGCTTTGATCGTAACAGTTATACTCGGAATATAAGAAGGTTAGCGTATATAACAAAAACTTAAGGGGATTATAACTGGTTAGTTGCAGGTCTAGGTCAAAAGCCCTAAAGACTCGAGTCGAACCGAGAGACCCAGTACACATACGCCTGCAAAGCAGCAGCAATGAACCTATAACTAATCGTAGGTATAAAATCTTCTCCGCGTATGCAACAATGAAATTTTCCTTTTCGTCGTCTCGTCTGGCTTCGGTAGCCTATATATTTAAGGTTAATTGTGTGAAAAAATTCTTTCGTACAGGAGGTTCAATGTACTTACACGTACGTACGTGTAAGTATACGCGAAGCTGCGCATAATTTATTGCATTTCTATTATACGTACGTATGTACCTACGTCCTGCTATAGTTTTATAAGTGAGGTATATCGTTGATATAATTATAAAATTCCATCGAGAATGTCTGATACCTTCACGTGCACTTGGCTGCTGCGTCGGAAATGAAAACGAAAATTGAAATTAGGAGAGAAATTTTTGTAGGTACTATTGTTCGATGACCCACTGAAACTGCAACCTTAGAATTAATTCGACTGTTGGCGAATTCAGCTTCGGAGCTGAGAAAAAATTGCGCTCAAGGCGAACGGATTAAAAAAATTGCTTCGAAAGTAGGTTCTCGAGTACTTGCGTGTCGACGTTCAAATTCGAAATTGTTTCAAATTCGTTTAGTCCAAAAATATTTGACCTGTCTCTACGATGAAGCATTTTTTTAAAATCTTTCGTTGACCGAAGTATTGAAAAACCGAATCGAATTCTGTAATTCAAAAACTTGAATCACCAAAAGAATTGACAAATTTTTCAAAAATTATCAATTTATTCGAATCGAAATTTTAATTAATTTTTCAACGTAAAGAAATTATTGATTTATCAAAAATATAATCAGTTGGCCAAAAAGTAGAAAAAAATGTGGATTAATCAAAATAAGAAAATTAAAAAAAAAAATTCATCAATCTATAAAAAGTCAATCAACTAATTTAGTTATGTACCTAAGTACTTGACAAAATCTATAAAATTGAAGAGTTTTTGAAAAAAATTCAAAAAAAAAAGCAATCGATTCATAAAAATTGAAAAAAGTAGTCAATTTATCGAAATGAAAAAAAAAAGTTGGAAAATCTCTAATTTTTCAATTGTTAATCAATAAAATTCATCGATCACTTGGATAAAATACAAAAATTTTAAAAATCGAGGTGATTGAAGAATTTCTAAAAATTCGTCAATTTACCAAAACCGAAAATCGAAAATTGATCGATTTATCGAAATCGAAAAGTGAATCTAGATATCGAAGTTGAAAAATTTTCGATCACTTTGTTGAAATTGAAAATTCACGAAATCTATCAAACTGAAAAGTTTCTAAAAATTTGTGATCTTATCAAAATCGAAGGAGAAATTGATTTATCGAATTCCAAAAATTGATCAATCATTTCGGTTGAGATTGAAAAATTGAGAAATTTGAGAAAATGGAGTTTTTTGAAAATTCAATCGATTTATCGAATCGCAAAAAATCATTCGATTATCATGATCGAGAAATTGGTCGATTACTTGGTTGAAATCAAAAAATTCACGATATCGATAAGATTGAAGAATTTCTAAAAAATTTTCAAATTATCAAAATCGAAAAATAAATCGATGTCGAAAATTTTTTTGTTGAAATTGAAAAATTCACGAAATTGATCAAACTGAATTTTTTAAATAAAATTTGTGAAATTTATCAAAATCGAAGGAGAAATTGCTTTATCGAATTCAAAAACTTGATCAATCATTTCGGTTGAGGTTGAAAAATTGAAGAATTCGATGAAAAACCTAGAGGTTTTTTTTTTTAAACAATCGATTTATCAAATCGAAAGATTATCATGATCGAGAAATTGATCGATTATAATACAGTTGAAATCGAAAAATTCAAGATATCGATGAAATTGAAGAATTTCTTTGAAAATTTTCAAATTATCGCAATCGAAAAATAAATCGATGTATCGAATTTGAGAAAATTTTCGATCACCTTGTTGAAATCGAAATCGATTAAATTTGAAATTTTCTAAAAATTTGTGAATTTATCAAAATCGAAGGATCGAATTCTAAAAATTGATCAATATTTTGGTTGAGGTTGAAAAATTGAAAAATTTGATGAAATGAAATTTTTTGAAATTTAATCGATTTATCGAATCACCAAAATTATTCGAATGTTCGATTGCTTGGTTGAAATCGAAAAATTCACAATATCGATAAGATTGAAGAATTTCGAAAAAATTTTCGAATCATCGAAATCCAATGTAATGAATTGATTTATCGAATTCCCAAAAGTGGAAATTGAAAATTTCGGAAAATCTATAAAATTAAATTATTTCTGAAAATTGATCTATTTATCGAATCTCGAATCATTAGCTCCGGAAAATTGACCGATTGCTTGTTTGAAATTGAAAAATTCCCAAAATGGAGGATGGTGAAAAATTTCCAAAAAATTTGCCAACCGATATGAAAATCGGAAAATTAATGGGATCAATTACGTGAATTGATCGATTCGTCGAAATTGAAAAAAAAATTGAAATATGCACTCAAATCTGAAACTAATCCCTTCTGGAAGAAGAGGCCCATTCACATTCAAATCCACACGCCATTTTCGAGCTCAACTCGCTCATGTTTTTCTTTCATTTTCAACGGTATAAAATACGAGTAGGTAGTATTAAAATAAAGGGCGGCCAGAAACCTCCTAAATCATCGTGACAAGCCATACTAACACAATTTTCAACCTTTGCCCCAGGTCGTGAGCGCCATGTAAACAATGGTCGTGGTTTTTTTGGTCGCGTCGAATCGAATTTGCACGCCGTTTAGATCAGATACCCATACCCAGGTAGAGCTCGTTCATTTTAGACTGCGTCGAATTAGGAATCAATTTACAACGCGGAAACGTCTAGCGCCTTTCTATCGCCTCGTTTCGTACTCAAACTGTGAATTTTCTGTAGAAACGAGCAACTTGCATATCGTACGAGTCACACAGGAGCCCTACCTTTAAAACACGAGGCCCGGACGAGTTTCTGTGCCTCGGGTATAAGCAGCGCCATGCAGTCTGCCTGAATATTCCCACACTTTACATAAGTACTTTTCGTATTTTATTCGCTTTATAATTGACACCAGGTAGCGAAGGGGAATCGAATCGTGTGCAGCTCACATGGTGAAGAATATCGTCTCTCTATTTGTGTAATACTTTTATAACATTAATTTTTTGAAACGTTTTCTAACTGGTTTTCGAAGGATTACTGTCATAAGTGCGCTAGCCAGTGAATCGTTTATATGCATATATGTATAGATAGTACTTACGTTTACGATATTTGAATTTTATTAAGTTTAGGAAATCACGTTGCTGAGATTTTGGCAATTTGGCGAGAAAAAAATCATCGACTGAGGAAGATATTTGCTGAGAAGGAAAACAGTCTCTAGATTGATGGGAAAAAAACGAGCATTACAGACGACGATTCGTAGAATTATAAAAATAAAGACTAAAGTAGTATGTCGGAATGAAGAAAATTTTCATTCGCTTTGTCGCTATAGTTCAGGAAGTGAAAAAGTGAAAGTGATCGAGATTAGAAATATGTACCCGGGTATATTTTTTTTTTTCACTTCGTCGTGAATTTCTTTGACTGTGCGGTCTCATCGACCAAATGCATTTTGAAAAATCGCCCCTCGAACCCTGAATTTGTTAGCCGATTATCTCGTGGAAACGGTTACGATCGAACGTGATCATTTGTTCCAATTGCATACGTAATTTTTCATTTTTCCCTGGGACATTACCACTATGGAAACAATGTCAGGGTTAGTCGTTAGAGCGCGTTGCCCTTTCTTAGCCGCTTCCGAAACCGGCTTCTCGTTCCTCCGAGCATCTCTTAACCTCCTCCCAATCACGGACCAGATATACGTACCTCCCGTGCATGAGACATCTTCGGAAAGCCATAGATACGCTGAAACTTAAACTTAGTCGCGAGATATAATTGGTGTTGCCGAAACGTTCGCCTGTGTGCCTGTCGGTCGCGTATACGTATAGCCGAATCGTGTGTGAATTTGAACGGTCTCGTAGCGTTTCATAGTACATATAATGTCGAAATTCGAACTGTATCTGAATTATGATATATTTTATTTTTGCGTTTTTACAGACACTTAAAATGTTGTGATACATGCTGCTCGTTTCTGTAAAATGTGCAAACGTTTCCGGGTGATTTTGAATATTTTGATAGTGCTTCACATTCGAATTATCAGTGCCGATTCGCCGTTTGATGTTTTGAGAACACCCCGTAAGTGTGGACTGCAGAGTCCGAAGTTTTTCTTGTATTTTGTTTTGTATTTTTTTTTTTTGTTCGAAAAGATTTTTACCGGTGTTTTGTGTACTCGAGGTGGTGGTTTCTTTTTTAGGATTTGAAGGTGTTTTGGTTTTGATAAAATGGCAGATTTTTTGTTTTGATTTCTTTTTTTCTGTTTGGGAAAGGCTGCTTCATTTTTAAATCGCTCGAATTAGGTTTCAAAAAAAATATTGGGGGGGGGGGGGGGATAAATTTTTCAT
>FIZT01017517.1:813-16497 GCA_900065295.1 Paracoccus marginatus | reverse complement strand
GAAAGGGTAACGAAACCTATTTACACATATTCTTAGTAGGATTGTTGATGGATCACTTTTGCGACCAGTATAAGACTCCATACAGTAGGTAGAGAGTGGTACCTACTAAACCATCGTTTGAATTTTTTTCCTTGCCTTGAAATTTGAAAAATTGGTAGATGTGGAAACATGAAAAAAAGAAACGACACCGATGTGCACATTTTCTTAGTAGGATCATTGGTGGGTCACTTTTCTGACCTAGATGGCTATGTGTACAGTGTAGAGAGTGGTACCTACCTACTAAACCATGGATTGAATTTTATTCATTACCTTGAAATTTGAATAATTGGTAGGGGTGGAAACATAAAGAAGGGTAACGACTCTTACGTTCACATTTTCTTCGTAGGATTGTTCGTGCAATCATTTTTTTGCACATCCAAAAATTCTGTAATGGGTGAAAGGGGCTAATCCTACTAAACTTCTGATTGGAATTTTTTCTACTCCTCAAAATTCAAAAATTCAGTTGGGATAGAAATGTTATGAAGAAGGAAGCAGACTATGTTTACCTATTCGTAGTAGGATTTAACGGAATCAATTTTTTGAGTTTTCAATATTCTCATAGGATGAGGAGGGAGCAAATCCTACTGAGCGGTTGATTAAATTTTTCTTACCATCTCAAAATTTGAAAATGTAGTTGGGGTGGAAACCTTATGCAGGAGAAAGCCGACTATGTATACCTACCCGTAGTAGGATTTCGATGGAATCAATTTTTCACGTTTTCAAAATTCTTATATGATATGGAGAGAATGAATCCTACTGAACTATTGATTGAATTCTGTTGTATTGTTTCATAATTTGGCATTTTGGTCCTAATATTTTTGCCTTGAAGATAAGCTGATTTATTCCAATATTTTTTGTGTAAGAATTTTTTTTTTGCTGTGATTGCCTCATGGATGCCATTTCATTTTTCATTTTTCAAATTTCCTACTACGTCTTTTGTTTTATAATAATTTTTTTGCCACTTTAAGATAGGGAAGGAGTGGTGGTAAGGTTTCCTGGGGTAATTGAAAATTCGATTTTTTCATCAAAATATATGGGCAACCCCCTTAATAAAATTCGAAAACTTTGAGAAAAATAATTTGAAAAAATATAAACCAATACAGGTTCAGTGAACTTCACTTCACTTCACTTCACTTCACTTCCCCAACCTGACCATTTTTTTCATTTCCCTCCTTCTTTCAGGTGTTCTAAGAAAAATCAATTTTTAAAATATGTTTCATAACAATGTTTTTAAAAGACTTTGACTCAATGAAAAAATGTTCAATTGTCCTGAAATTGAAAAAAAAAACGGTTTTAATGGTTCTCTGGCTGCCTAGAAGTTGTCTGAAAAAATACGAAATTTTCATCTATATTTGGCTAAAAACAACGAAAATTGAGAAAAACACACTTTGACTTCCCTCTCCGGAAACACTTGCACTAGAGCACCAAATTTTTTTTCACCATCGTTGACCTTTCGGGGTAAGAACGGTCGAAATCTGTTTCTGTAAGGCCAAACCACTATTCTGCTTGACCGGTAATGCTCTTTTCCAAATTTGAAATTTTATCAAAATTGCGTTATCGACAAAAAAAAATCTCCATCAAAACTGTATTTTTTTTCTATCCCAAAAAAATTTAATTTCGCGAATAAACTGGCTGTCATTCAGCGCAAAAAGTTATTTAGATTTTTTTTCTATTAACGCGAAAATCAATACCATCCATTTTGTTCGACTTAATTGCAGAAAATGGGTGGTTGTAAATTTCCACTCAAACAAGGAAACTTTTTTCGTCGATTAAAAACATATTTTCTGTTCGGGAATTTCGTTCGAATATAAATTTCCGTCCTTATTTGTTTTCTTTATTAACATTATAAAATTGACAATTTTCCTTGTTGGTTATTTTCTTACAAGAGAATTTTCGAAATTCTAGAACTCGACGACAAGACAAGGCCACAAACGTCGTGCGTCACTAAACAATTATAACACTGGAACGTAATATTATATTGAATGAGTAACCTAAATTCGAGTAGTGTTTCGAGTGATTTTTCATATTTTCAATAGCTGCATAGCAATACTGCCCTCCCTTGCGTACTCTGACTCGCATTTCTAAGGCTTATTAAGATAACCGAGTAATTATTAAAATTGTGTACATTTCTAAACGATTGAAATACCCGTTGACGTTGAGGGAAGTAAGAAGAAAAAAAACTGTTTAATTTTCGAGATTTGTTCAAACAATTAACTTAATAAACGCTGTCGGAATGCGAATTTTTCTCTATACAATTTACGTCAATTTAAATTCAACGAACGCTGAAGAACAATACGTCAGAAAACTTAGCGTTCGATTGAGATTACCCATTACTAATCACAAAATATTGGCACTTTGCAAATATTGAAAAAAAAAAAATTAAAAAATACTTGAAAACGATTAAATTTTTGCGCCCACGAAGGCAAACGCCGACGAATTCGTACAAATACATGCGGGCCTTTTTTTAAAAAAAAGTTGTTCGGTTCATTTGAGAACGGTGGCATTTAGACGGAGGTTTTTAAATAACAAATAAATGCGCTCGTAAATCATTTAAAGTAAATAGGAACTAATCTAATGTAATCTTGGCAATCATTCAAATAGCAAAGCTATAACAATTATTTTAAAACCGGGTAAACTTATGATGTAACTAGCAAATAAAATCGTAAATAACCGGTTTAACTAAAAGGAATCCTCGAATACGAAAAAATTAATACGTACCGATGGTTGCAGGAATCGGCGGTATATTGTGTGTGCAAGGCCAGCTCTATTTTCATCCAATTCCAATTCATATTTCTCCTGAATTTACACAGAAAAAGAGAAAAAAAAATCCAAATGAAATTTTGGCAAAGTTTTCACTTGCAATAAATAAAAGCGGTAAACCGTTAGTTTTTATGGCGCTTTTATACGAAAAAATGTGCTCGAAAAAATACGAATAGCACGCGCCGAGTGAAATTAAACAAGCAAAGCGTTATTGGGTTTTTTCAGTCCAAATATTTTATCGGACGAGGGCAGAAGATACAACGATACAAGTAAACGTTGTGCATAAAACGGTGCCTATGGGTGAAGAAATTTATCACAATCAAATTACAAAATCCGTTCACAAAAAGCAAGACGTAACGTTATACGCGTCAAAAATGTGTTAACTAAAATAACTTTGTACTTACAATAAAATCTAAAAAAACATTATATCGATGAAATTGAGGTTGCAACTCTTGACAAAACTGTCGAAATAATAATCTACCAATAGGCTGTTCATCAACTATGTAAGTGTACGTAACGTCTGAAAATTAATTATTTATAGTTTGTAACAGAGTAGAAAAACACACCAACACTGTATATGGTTCAACTTCACACATTCGAACCTCTTCTGAGAAAAAAATGTTGTTCTCTATCGCTGAAATATTGTTGTTGTTTTTTTTTTGTTGTTTTTCAAATACGTTCAGAACTACTCGAAAATATACACAGCATTGGAGCAATAAGGCTCATGTGATAGTCTACTGACTACAAAATATTGTGTATCTTCTACTTTGTAATTATAGGAGGTGCAAATGTGTTCGGTTATTCTGTGATAGATAGTTGATAGTGAAATTCGGCTGAGGGCTTACTTATTTTCTGTATGAGATCGAGGCACTGGGTAATATGAGGAAATTGTAGAATTCTCTTCCATTTTTTACTCTTGCCTTTGTTGTTATCTGAACCACCTGTTTTAAATGAATGGTTAATTTAACAAAACACCGATACATGTTTTCAGCGATGATGGTTAGTGAGAATAAAAAACACATCGTCGATCCGATTAGGTAAATGGGATGGAGATGTTTAAAGCTCAACTTACCTTCTCTTGCTTTCAAATACACAGTATTCGCAACGATATTTTCCAATTCCATAACAAATAACATCCAGATAAATAAATTTCCCGATTGCGGGTCTGTGTTGACCACTTCCCATTAGACGATTTATTTATAATATAACACTAGCGGGCGCATTTTATTTACGATTACGTAGAATTAAAAAAAACAACAATTAAAATAAATCCATCAGCGTTACGTGAATAAGATTTGAAACTAAACCTAAGAAATATTAATGCAAAAACGCGAACTTCATTGATTCAAGAAACGCAAATTACATTTAGATAAATATTAGATTATCGTTCGGTCATATTCGGTTCAACTCGCTGGAGGATTGATGGCACAGAAATTATTCGCGAGAAAAGAAACTCGTGCTGATTTTGTAAATCTGTGGCTTAAAAAAAATATGCAGTGTTGTTATCCAAGAAACACAAATAGTAAAAGGGTATTTTAATTTTTTTTTTTCAAAAAGTTGTTTCCATTAAAAAAATAAATAAATAAAATTATTCAAAATTGGATTGTGAAAAAATAATACTTACTAATAGAGCTACATTTCGTCGTAGTAGGTTTTTTGTGGGGGACTACATACTTGAGGTTACGCTTACGCATAGAAGAATTGATTACAGAAAATAATAAGTACAAACACAGTTTTTCGATTTTGTAGCTTTTCAGTTTTCACCCTTCTCACTCTCAAGTACTTAAGCGTAAGAAATTTTTGTTCAATTCAATTCCAAAACATTTTGAAATCAAAATTATGCAAGTTAACATACACGTTTGTTAAATGAGTTGCCTATTTTTATTCCTAACAAATTCAAGGTTTCAGATTTTACGGTTGTTCATTATGATTCATCGACTCCGTACATTGTATAAGAATTTCACGCGGAACCAAATTTTGCAATAACTCAACGAATGAATCGCTTGCATAGCCGAATTTTAACCCACGCTGTTTGTTGCGGTACTTATGATTCATCCTGTGGGTTAACCCGTAATCGAACGGTTGCTATTGTGATCGCGATATGTAATTATTATGGTGTAGAATTTATTCGAGTCTTGAAAAACTAGCGTGTTTTAGTATGGATAGTGTTGAAAATGTGATATCACGTTCTATTCGTACAAATTATGAGGCCATCAAAAGTAGCTGTGATATGTTATAGTTTTACATTGATAACGATAGGTATATACATCAGTAAATTTTTATTTTTTATGAACGCTCTCGACGACAATGTTTCGTACGCGACAAAAAATAATTCATCCGGTGGACATAATTTCATCGGAGGTGATTACAAAAATATACAATGGATGGTACAGGTGAGTGTTAATTTTATTTTTGGTTATGATATGTATTCATGCAATGATCAAAAACATTAGAACACCAAAATGATGCATCTTCAGCGCATCAACAAAAAATATCTAATCATAAATCGTGTATAGATTTCAGACTTACACCTCAGTGCTTTTCGAGACCTGAATAGGATTAAACATTTAGGAGTATTCTGTAATACCACACTAGACGCTATAAAACCACGTGTAGTTTTGGCCACTGGTACGAGTCATTCAACGCGCTATAACACGTTACTACCGGTTTATGCTAGTAACGCGATCTTAATAATATTTGCAGGTGACTTGACTGATGGAAGATCACCAAGTAGTAGAGATTTTAAGGAATACGAAGAGGAATGGGTAGCATACAGAGATACGCTGCGAAATAATAGCGTGACAAATAAAACCGTTTGGTTGGATATACGCGGAAATCATGGTAAACTGAGTGCGATTACACCTTTTCGCGCAATTTGTCTGTTTGCTCAATTTAGCGCCTATTATTCTAGATAATATCAACGTGCTGAATATCAACTCTTCAAATAACTACTTTCGGAAGTATTCGATTCAAGGTCGAGAACACCCGCGGTCCTATTTTTACGTTAGTCAGATGGATAATGGCGAAAAAATCGGATTCATTTTGGTTGACCTGTGTTTAACAGTGGGCCTAAAACTTCCGTATAATTTCGCCGGAAAATTGACCGACGAAGAGGAGCAAAATATTCGTAAATTTGTTCAACAGGCTCGAGACAACGATGTAAAGTATTTATTTTGGTTTGGACATTATCCAACTTCGACTATACAATATCCAGGTTCAAAAGTTGTAAGTTTGTGTTTTTTTACAGTTCTTTTATGGCTTGTTATCTGCTCGTTTCTGTTTATACGTGCTCCAGATAACATTTTCTGTATAGCTAACCAGATTAATGTTGATTATTTCAGCTCCGTGAAATCATAACGAACGAAGAAACGTCCGTTGGTTATTTTAGCGGTCATTTTCACGATATTGGTGGTTTAGCTCCTAAAATGTATTCGTTCCTGAAGGAAGGATTTTTCGAAATGGAGCTTGCGGATTGGAGATCTAATAGAATGTAAGTTTTAAGAAAATAAACGCTGTGTTTTTTAGGTACCTACGTACCTGCCTATCTATATCTACCTATGTTGACTATACCAATTTTTTTCTTTATTTTAACGCGTGTTTATTTTTTTAGGTTTCGAATTTTGGCCATCGACCATGGTCAATTTTCGTTTGTGGATATAAAACACGACGAGTGGCCCATTATTTTTGTTACCAATCCAAAAACAGCGATATTAGTTCCTCCAGGAAAAACCTCTTTCACTGCTGTTTCTAGTCACATTAGGTTAGTGAACCGTAAAAAATTCGTAGCAGAACAAAATTCTAAAAAATTGATATTTTCTGCCTAATAATTTTACAGATTATTAGTATTTTCACCTTTTCCTATCACTAAAGTTAAATTAAAAATAGACGAAGGAGAATGGAGAGATTGTTCCCATGTTAACGAGTCATTTTATGTTAGCCCGTGGAATCAAACTGAATATCAATATGGTTTACACTCTATAACGGTAACGTATCTTCGAATACAAAAATCATATTCAGAAAACAGATTATATTTTTATTTTTAATGTCTTGAATTCATCGTGCAGGTGGAAGCTGAAGATGAAAACAAAAACATTGGACAAATCAAAAACTATTTTTCTTTCGATGGTTCTCGCCTAGAGAGAAGATTTTCTTCTAGATTTTTTTTAATGCCTAATTTAGGAGTATTTGTGAGTATCTTATCGTGATGGAGGAAAAGAAACGAAATATTTTACCAGACGTACATTATTGACGATTGCACTAATGAAATTTTTATTACAGTGTCATTTTCTGCTCACGGGTACAATACTGTTATGTGTCGTGCCGTTATTGATATTTCGATATTTAGTATTAATCTACAAAGGTATGTGAAAATTTATATTTAGAAAATGTCGATAAATTGATTGTTTCGAATATTATATTCTCGTGCAGTTGAAGCAGAAGAAATAACAACCATAACATTTGGGTGTTTAAGGCTGTGGTTCAGAAAGTTTTGTATCTTATCCAGCATGAATCGATTTTTTTATCCTTTGTTGCTGTATCCTGTTTACTTATTTTTTGGTAATTTTAATTTTTTATCAGGAAAATAGATTTATATCTACTTTCAGAAAATCAGTATCATAGACTTGATTATTGTAATTTTTTTTTCAGGACCTTGGTTAATAGTTGATATGGTGGGTGGTAAAATTGGAGTACTTTTTTCTTGGGGTATTATTATCGACGGTGGATACGAACCGGCGTGGAATTTAGTTTTTATTGGATGGAAACAAGTAAGAAATTCCGACGTAGTAAAATTTATGTGAAAAATCAAGTATTAAACTAATACAGTTTCATTTATGTTCTAGGCTATGGTACATTTATTTCTCATCGTGCATTTGGCGAATGAATTGGATAAAAAGTAAAGTGGGATTTTCAAATTAAAAGATATACATATACGACGCGTACCTACTTACTTATGTATATTTTGCAATCCTTCTATACCGTTTCAGATTTTGTAGGATGTTGAATAAAGAAAATTATTCCACCGGACTTACCATTTGGAGAATTGTAGAGCTCGTTTGGGATAATTTCTTCTACTTTTTGATTATCTTGCTTCAAATACTTCAAACATTTTTTTTCTGGTATGCCGTAGGTTAGTATTTTGTAATCAAAATAAAAGTAGGTTGTGGCGAGGACTGAAGAATAATTTTACAGACTTTACCGAAAAATGTATTTTTACAGGTATCATGACCCTAATTATTGGTCCGCTTAGTTTTTGGTGGCTATTAATCGCGTTATGGTTGAAAAAAGAAGTTCTCTATTTAAGCGAAGATAAAGTACTTCGTCTAGCACAAAAATGGCGTTCCGCTGTGTAGTTGATAGGAAAATCTTTTGAATGGTATACTGCACAAAAATGATATTATTTGTTGTTCGATTCTCGATTGTGATTAATTTAATACGTTTTGCTCATAATGAGGATAAATGTCGCATTTTGTTGCACTTAATCAGCATAATGCCTATTAATATTTATTTTTTTTTTTAGCATCGTTTATTTATTTCTTATCGTATAATTAAGTACTTGAGTGTAATTTGAAGATAATCAATATTAGACTGCGATTATTTTAGAGGGCGTTTTGAATAAGCCTCTACCTACTTTTGTGGTATGTGCATTGTTGTGATAAACTTTTTTGTTGACGATTATTTTCTAATTTCATACGTTATTCAATCTTTGAAATGAAATGGATTCTAAACGTTTAGGAATAACTTTATTCATAATCAAATTTCAATCATACGTAATTTATGAGGTGGTAAGTAGTACCAAGTAGGTATGTAGTTAGAAGTAAGTACTCGTATATTATGAAGTTGATAAAGACACTTCACTTTAATTCATGCCTATGCGTGTACCTTTATGACTCATTTCTAACGGAGTTATACGGTTCATTTTGCCCTATACACTCATATTTTGGTACCTCTACTACAATACGACGAAATTATGAGCACCATGCCATAACGTAACTTGCAGTCGACATCAGTACTTTTGAATTAATAGGCAACCAAATCATGAGACCGTTGAGAATTACTGTGATATGTTACTGTTTAATTTTTGTCGCATCAGTTATCGTATTAGTTGAAATTGCGTATTTTTGGAGCGTTCTTAACGACAAGGTTTCTTTTAAAACTAAAAACATTAATGCAAATTATGAATTTGTTGGAAACGAATTTAAGAACATGCAGTGGATGATGCAGGTATGAATAAAACTAATTAATGATTTTGATCACAACTTTGATCAGTACCAACTTTATTAGATTTTACTTAATATTGAGTTATTGATGGTCGAAGAATTAAATTCTCAGATTTCAGATTTGCATCTCAGCAACTTCAGTGATTCTACGCGGATAAGCGAATTCGCAGAATTTTGTTCTATTACTTTGGACGTTATCAAACCCAGCGTCGTTTTAGTGACCGGTAAGTCTGTGTATAGATATTTTAGATAGTTACTTACCAACCTGACTGTTCGAAAGAACGTTTGTACAATATTTGTACCTCGTATACTCGCTTTAGGTGATATAACGGATGCTGTAAAACCCAAACTGGCCGATTCAACTCAAATTGAAAACGAATGGAAAGCTTACAAAAATATTCTAGATGCGAATCAAGTAACGAGTAAAACGATATGGTTGGATATGCGCGGCAACCACGGTTTGTAAATCTTTAAAAATAGGTGCCTACCATGTAGGTATATTTGTGCACCTTATCAAAAACCGGATGAAGTATATTATTGATTTACCCACCTATCTCACGATCAGATACTTTCAACGTGTATAATACGAATTCGTCAAACAACTTTTTTGAAAAGTACTCGATCCAAGGTCGAAATCACCCACGATCGTATTTCTACGTCAGTCGAATGGATAACGGAGAAAATATTGGATTAATTGCCGTCGATACGAGCTTAACCATCGGGCTCAAAATTCTGTACAATTTTGCCGGAGAACTGACAAATGAAGAAGAACACGTGATTCGATCATATGTTGAAAAAGCTCGCAGTCTAAATGTGAAATATCTAATCTGGTTCGGGCATTATCCTACTTCGTCTATACGATATCCGGATTCGAAGAAAGTGAGAAATTAAATAAGTACCTACTTCGTTAAAATTTCAACGAGAGTCATCAGTTATTAAAATTCTGCCTATCTATAGTTACGAGAATTAATCTCCAATGAAGAAACTTCCGTTGCTTTTCTCAGTGGTCATATGCATCAAGTGGGGGGTATGGCCCCAAACATGTACTCGTACATGAAAGAAGCCTTTTTCGAACTAGAATTAGCTGATTGGAAAGTAAACAGAATGTAAGAAGTATATAATGTACATGTACCTACCTACATTAGTTTAGTAATCTTTTTAGAAAGATATTTTGTGTAATGAATGATTCTTCATGTTGATTAAATTGGTACTCGTCTGTTTCAGTATTCGAATTATGTCTATCGATCACGGTCAATTTTCTTTCGTCGACGTAAAACATGGTGAATGGCCAATTATTTTGGTCACTAATCCGAAAACAGAAGTTTTGGTTTCTCCGGCAAAAAACTTCTTCATCAGTTCACCTCATTCTAGCCATATCAGGTACCTACCTAGTTATATTGTGTACCTTATTAATATTATTACTTATTACGATGGAAGTGATTCATTTCATTTCCGACCACTTCACAATAGATAATAGGTAGGTACTTAAGCTATGAATAATTTTACAGATTATTGGTTTTCTCACCTTTTCCAATAACGGGCGTTAAATTGAAAATAGACAACGAAGAATGGAAATTCTGTTCTCAAGTCAACGGATCATTTTACGTCATCGCATGGGATCAAAACCTATACCAGAGTGGCCTGCATACAATAACAGTAAACAAATGTTAATTAAAAATTACTCATGCCAGTGTGCTAAATATTTTTGTATCTGATGGTGACTTACAAGTTTTTTTTTTCGTCAGGTGGAAGCTGAAGATATTCATAAAAATGTTCGACGGATTAATCATGCGTTTTCTCTAGATGGTTCTCGTTCAGATAGAAAATTTTTCGCCAGATTTTTTTTAATGCCAAATTTAGGTCTTTTCGTGAGTATAAAATTTTGTTCTCTTGAAATTCATCTAAACTATGTACTTACCGTTCTGAACAGGAATTTTAACTACAGGTTCAATCTTTATTAATATTTTTTGTCGTGGTTTGCGTGGCGCCACTTGTGGTTTTTCGGTACTTGACAACGACATATAAAAGTAAAACAACACCTGTACAAATTTTTATACGTACATACCTATTCAAGTACGCGTACCGAAAATAACACTTGTTTCATAATTTTTTCTTTCAACGTAGTGGAAACTGAAGAAATACCGACCAATAAATATGATTGTGTGATTCAATGGTTCAAGAAATTTTATGTCATATGTGACATTAACAGATTTTATTTCCCTTTGGTACTTTTTCCAATTTATTTATTATTCGGTAAGTATGTATAACGAGTATTTAATTTTATATTTTTTCAGAGATGACTGGGGGGGGGGGGGGGGAGGAATGCAACTGAGAGTTTCATGCATCAAATGTTTATTTGTTGATTTTCAGGTCCTTGGGCGATAGTTTCCGTTTTAGATAATAAAATAGGAGTACTTTTTTCTTGGGGTATTCTCGTAGATGGTAGAGTTGAACCACCGTCATGGATCTTAAATGGCTTAGGAATAAAACAAGTAAAAATATTTACTCTTAACTGAGATTAGTACGATACCCACTTATTAAAGTTGGGAAAGACACATCTATACTTACCATAAATACCTATCAAAAAATGTTTCAGCTGTTTGTTCATTTGTATGTAATTATGCACTGTGCCGGCGAAATAGATAAAAGGTTAGTGAGCAATACCTAAATAATAAGAAGCAACTTGAATTTCAATTAATTGAAGATTTATTAATTATTCAGAATATTGAACAAAAGGAACTACTCGTTCGAATTTACCCTCAGCTGTTGTCTATTCATTACATGGGATAATTTTTTTTTCGTTTTAATTATGCTAGTTCAAATAATTCAGATGATTCTGTTATGGATATTCATGGGTAAGTAAGTACTGAACTGATGCCTGCTGAAAAATTTCTTTACGGATGAATATTGTAATAAGCTCACCAATTCACAGGTTTTTCAG
Organism: Paracoccus marginatus; assembly: GCA_900065295.1. NCBI lineage: Eukaryota > Metazoa > Arthropoda > Insecta > Hemiptera > Pseudococcidae > Paracoccus > Paracoccus marginatus. Next base: position 4,539 of record FIZT01017517.1, on the reverse strand, counting down.
TTTTATTCATCGGACCTTTTACTTCATGGTGGCTTGTAATGGCAATTTGGATGAAAAAAGAAATAATTTGCATGGACGAAAAGAAATTGTTGCATTTAAGGCGATTGTGGTATCCCACCTTGGATTCATTTTAAGAGAATTAAATGAATTAATCCATATTATTTACTACGTATGTGTGTCTGTGTACTGTGTAGCGTGTATCGTGTATCTGAATAAATTCAACTATACGACTTACGAGAACCAGTCCTTCTGTGATGAGAAATGACAGTAATTTTTTGTCTGTAGATATAGTTTTAGTTACTCACTTGAAAAGATATAAGTATTTATTTTCAAATTTATGGCAATTTTTCGAAACAATCATTTTGAGAATCAAGTTATTATTTATCAACTCAGAACAGAAAGAGTTACAGTTGGAGTTCTTCATTTTCCAAGTTCCCATGTGTTAATAAGGTATTTCGTGTTTAGTAAAAACCCCGAAAAGATCACTCTGAAAATTGAAGAGTAATCATATTTTTAAATATAGTTATTGTACTTCTGTCTTTTCAGAATTTTCAATATTCAAATTCATCGTCACCGCAGAACTATTAGAGCTGCGTATACATGTCAACACTGACTTGCGCGTAAAGTAAATAAAAACAATGCCATTTTGGTAAACCCTGTAGTTTAGAATATTATTGAAGATTTTTGAAGTAAAACATTAATTATTTTGCATAATCTTGAATTGTTAGTAATGAATTCTTGCGATCTAGTAAACTGTGATTAAGATTGCAAGTGCCGTTTGTTAATTACTCTATTTGTTAATGACAAAAAGTGATCCATTAAATAAGTTTAATGATTTAGTTTGTGGTGTACGTAAGTGTATTTCTTCCAATCGTTGGGAAACGATCTCAAACTTCGGAAGATTCTATTCATTTAACCGTGTACTTAACGATGATTTTTTTTATTACCGTATTATTTGGTAAGTTATCTGCTATGTTAATGTCATTTCTCGATGTCAACCTTTACTGCTTATTACGTATAATGGACACAGGGCATTGTATCGTTTAAAATCACATGTACTTACTCCATGCATACTAGCAATGCTTAATAAGCATTGCTTATACTTGGTAAACACAAGTAGACAGATAATATAATAGTAAACACTCGAGTTTCATTAAATAAATCCTTAGGTACATTTTTCGAGTGACGAATAGCGAATTTGGAAGCATACGGTTGTAAAAGATGTATAAAAAGTATATCATAAAGACCGATACAATAACAAATGTTCAAAATTCAGAATTACCTACCTATTCGAGCTGAGCACTGAGCAGCGCAGCAAGAATGTTGTAAATAAACTAACTTCAAAAATTATCTATACATACAGTTATAGGTGCATTGATCGTGAGTGTCTAAAACAAAAGTCAGTGCTTCAATTAGCTTCGCATTCGCATTATTCCCTACTTATAAACTTGCGAATACGATTTCAAAGTGAGACGAGGAAATATTATATGCGACTACTTGAGTTATTTCGTTTCTGTGTAATATTCTCGGTGTTTCTTTTGCCTTGAATCAATTGTTGTATTTCTTGAAACGTCATACCATGCGTATCGGGTAATTGGAAGATTACAAAGAGGAATGCAAGTACGCAGAAAATTCCAAAACCCCAGAATGCCACATCCTTTCCATAACTTTCGGTGAACGGAGCGAAAAATCGAGTCAATAGAAAGCTCAGTAACCAGGCAAACGACGCGCTGAGTCCACATCCTAGAGCTTTCAAATGAGAGGGATATATTTCCGATGTGGTTGCCCATACTAGTGGACCAAATCCTGAAGATTAGTACAATTGAATTGTGGTTAATTAACTTCGAATGAAATGTACCTAGCTAAGACGTTATTGGAGTTCTCTTACCAGCAGTGTACGTGAAGATGAATAATATAAGGCTGGTTAAAGGCATCCAGTCTAATGAATCTACATTCGAGCCTCTTTTCAAATAGAAATAAGTTCCTAGACTGGCCTGAAGTTTAAAAACCGATCAAGTTAATGGAAATGGAAATCGTACCCAGACAGGGTATCAATGCCGGAAAATTAAGTCATAGTGACAAATAAACTCACCATGCTGAATATTTCTCCGAACGCTGAAAACGCGTATAAATATTTAATCCTGAATATCTTAGCTGTGACCAAAGTTAAAACTGATGTAAAGGTCATTACGAGAGCTACAATGATGGCGCACCAATTTGCGTCGAACGAGGAACCCGATTCTTCGAAGATTGTCTTGCTATAAAACGTGATTACATTTATGCCACTCATTTGTTGAAAAAATATTAAAGCTGCTGAATAATAGAGGCATTTCAAGTTCCCTTTTTTAGTAAATAACGCTTTAAAGGAACCTTTGTTCATTTCCATATTTCTGGCTGATGCCTGGGAAATCATAAACTAATTATTGCAGCATAAAGAATACAGCTGATATCGATCCAGATCGAGATCTCACCTCCATATCAGCGATTTCTCTTCGTAACGTAGAAACTTCAGCGTAACCTCGAAAGTATTGCAATGCCAGGAGTGCTTCGGCTTCTTTACCCTTATTGTGCAAGTAGTAAGGCGATTCGGGTATCCAGATGATGGTGAAAATGGAAATCATAGGCATCGCTGCCGATATTACGATCAGAGTTTCGTACGAAACGTACGCGCCAGCAATGTATTCAATTAGGTAGCCGATACAGTCGAAGAATTGTAGAAGTGAGCACAGCATTCCCCTCAGTTCGCACTATAATCGATGAAAAGTCGTTCACTTGCATGCAACTACGATACTTGGAGTTGGATTCCAAGAGAAATAATGGGACGAAAGTGCCTACCGGAGCCATTTCACCGACATACATTGGCAAAGTTCCATAAATGCAGCCTACCACCAGCCCTGCGACAAATCTCGCGCAGTAGAGTACCGCTAATTCGCTACTAAAGTACATGACACCCCATGACAGGATCAGCAACACCATAACCCAAATGATGGTCCACTTTCTTCCGAACTTGTCGACGATTCGTCCAGTAATGAACGGTCCGAAACTGGCTCCCAGCGCTGGTAACGAACCTAGCCATGCTCCTTGCTCGGTGTTTACAAATATTTTAGCTCCGGGTTTCGTTATTATTGGCAGTGTTGGGTTACTCCATGATAAAACACATGTGGCAGCTGTTGCGCTAAAATTAGCTTTAAAATATGAGAACAATGTTCAGTTCAGAATCGAGTTTTTTAGTGAATTTAAAACACCATTTCATTGTAGGTCATATATCAAAATCAACTTACCTATGAATGCTGCAAAATAAACGTTGAGCTGAGCCAACGTAGACTGTTTTCCAACTACCATTGTGCAACAAGGACACTGCTGCGATGGATACTTTATTACTTAGTTACCCAATTTTACTTGTTTGGAAAAAAATAACATTTTGCGATAACAAAATGCACAGAAACCATGTGGTGTGAAATAACTGATAAAAATTCTACCAACTTGAAGTTTGGTTAACTGGGCATCAAACTTTTAAAAAAAGTATCTATCCATTAAAACTGTAATGAAAACAAAATGTTGTTTTCAACGAATGTTGTTTTCATTCGTCAATGAATTTGTCTGAACTTGTATAGGTACAATTAGGCATTCGACTTTATCTGAATTTTATACTTATTTTCTCCGTCATAAAACAATAAAAAAAAAAAAAAAAAAAAAAAAAAAATTACTGAAAAAAAAAAAAAAAAA
>FIZT01017496.1:0-30984 GCA_900065295.1 Paracoccus marginatus | reverse complement strand
TAATGCTCTACAACTTTTGTAGAGGCCAAATTTTTGTAAAATCCATACTTTTTTCGAAAATTACAAAAAACCAACACCTTCCCATATAAACACCATGTAAATATTTTTTTCTACCCCGTTTTCAACTTGTTTTCCATTGTTTTCAAGCAACGACAGTAGCGCTCCCAGTGAGATGTCAAACCCGAATGAAATAAAGCTAATTTTGAAAAACTGACAAATTTTTAAAAAAATTGACAAATTCTGAGTAAAAGACAAGTTTCAAAAAATTGACAAATTTGATGAAATTAAAAAACTGACAAATTTTGCGAAAGTGATGAAATTAAAAAATTTAAAAAAATTTCAACTTTCGAAATTGAAAAATTGACTTATTTTGAGAAAGTGGCACATTTCAAAAAAATGACATATTTCAAATAATTGACAAATTTTGAAAAATCGACCAATTTTGAAAAATCGATAAAATTGAAAAATAGAAAATTGACTAAGAAGTGGTTTTTAAGTAGAAGGGAGAGGTTTTCTAAATGTAGTTTTCTTACTATTTCCTCCTAATAGTCGGTACAACGGCAATGAACGTCAATTTTTGTGCGAAAAATTCGCCACCCAGCCCAGGACACGAACCTAGGATCTCCGGATTGCCGGTCCAGCGTGTTAACCATTACACCACTGTGGCAACGAACATATTCGACGCAAACTGACGTGACCACCGTGTACCTTTATAGGCTACAAAGTAGCCTTTGTATGAGAATGGGTATTACAACGCATCGACTCATACGTTGGTTTGAGAACAAACCTATAGGCCGTAAGAAGCCAAGTACTCGATATCGAGGTTTACCATCCGAATATCTTTCATTTATAGCATCAGAATTCAAACTACTTCTTTTGATCGATGTTCCCAGCTCATTTTCGGCCTCTCTTTTCACACACGTCCATCGATCGTAGCATAAATTGCACTCGGTGCATTCCGACTTGCCCTAAAAATACACTCTCACGTTATTTTCACGACGCCGCCCTCCACAGCATTCGGGCACAATACAAAGTAACGTAATACAAATGCAATTCGACTTGGCCGTCGCTATAGATAGGTATATACGAGGAGTAAATACAAGTACACCTAGACACTATACGCGTGTCTGGGACTTAACGTGGACGTGGACGCTGATATACGCAGTTTTATTTTTACCTTCTCTCGACGTCTCCCAGTCTTCAGACTATTATCGGCTTGCGACTCACTGAAAATAGCGCGCCGTGCTCTGCTCGTCTTACCAACTGCGTAATAATATGGTACACGTAGGTACGTTAACGTTATACGTTTACGTAGGTACTACGAACCCAACAATCGTACACCTCAACGTACTCTAAATCTAAACGGTTTACTATACGACGTCGACGTACGTATTCCCGAATACGAGTCTAAAATACCCCAGACGACGCTTTACTCGCGCTGCTTTCGCCATTGTCTTCACAAATTGGCCCGGATAAAGGAAAAGGGAATGAAAAAAGGGGCCAGACGAGAAGAGAGCGAGAGAAAAAACCCGAGCAGAATCGTTTTTCTGTACTCGTAATGTACAGCACAATACCATCGAAATGTGAGATAGTGATAAGGCGAGGCCAGAGGAGGAAAAGAAAACCACGTGGTGTCGGTTTATTCGTCGGCCTATGTATAGAGTGTACGTATCGCTCAAGGGTACCCAGTTAGGTACGTACCGATTAACGATCGATAATTTGCGTTCTTCTTGTTCGGGGCCTTTAATTGCGGTGCGACGCAGCTTTTCCTCATGTAGACGGCGTATTGTACTGACGACTGACGTACACGTACGTACGAAATTTATCCAATTTTACAAGCGCTCGATGCCAAATTCGGATACTTGTTTGGTTTACTTTGCGATGTTTCGCTGGCCAGCCTCTCTCTCTCTCTCTATCTCTCTCTTTTTCTTTTCAAGGACCGAATTTAGTTTCGCAGCATTTGTCGACCGACCAGTTAAATATTCACGTGTATAAGACGCAGGATGATGTCATGTGTACAGCTATAGAACCAGAACGCACAGTTTCGGTAGTCTACGACGTTGTTAACGCCACCGCGCGCCCGGACCTCTCTTCTTTTTTGTTTATAAAGTGCCCGGCTCGCGGCTTCGCCCCTTTTTATACATTTGTGACGAGAGTTCATTCACGTCTGTAGCGACGTATTAGTGTACCATCTACTGCAGTATGTAGTTGTACGCGTATAATAGTAATCGTATGTACTTGTCAAGTTGTCTGCGTACATGATATGGTCTCCGGGGTTGTATACTACCGCCCACCACCACTCGTCGCTCTGCTCAGCTTACAGAGATCGCGCGTCTGTTTCACGCAGTCTGGTTGTTGTACGCGACGGCGACGAATTCTTGTGCGCTCCATTGATAAATACTTGATTCGTATCCAAATGATACACGAGTCGCACTACTCGTCTCAGGTATTCCGGTCCAGCATCATCCACGCAACTCGTACGCTATTTTAGATCTATCTTACTGGCTCTGCCCGCGTCTCTTCGTCGTCATCTCGACAGTCTCGATGTACCCATGTATAAATAAACGTACCAGGCACCTAATACCGATGACGCAGGCTGCGTCCAATGTAATATTTAGGTACATTAATTTATACGTATAAAATGCGGGTACTTTTCATTCCATTTTTCGCATTTCAATGCACAGAAATTTCAAACACGTTGAATATTTTTCATAAAAATCCGTTTCAGAAAAATCTAGTCTCTGATTCAAAAAAAAAAAATACGTACATCGATCTTTGCCAAAAACCTCACACACTGACACACTCTCCATCGCCATGTACTCAATCTGTGGTTTATTATTTTCAATGAACGTTACCTATACATACGTCTACGTACATACGATATTTACATGTAAATGGCCCGCCACCCTGCCTCCCTCCTCGCCGACGAGTCTCTTAGTTAAGAAAGAGAAAAAAATGCTCGCCAGACACGCCAGACTGGGGTTTGATTACGTACATATACCTACGTAGAATACGCGTTGGAAAAAAATTCGCTCGGGTTGCTACGTTTCGGGCTGCACCCATTCAAAGTTCACTCACCCGACAGGTACCCGTAGAATATTTTTGGCAGACGCCGGAACAGCGTACGTTCATACAATATTATACGTATTATAAACACCACCATTTGCACCACCACCATCGGCAGGCTAATGCCGTTCTTGCTTAAGACGTCGTCGACGTGCATGCTGCATATACACGAGCTAATATCCGTTTATACCATTCTCTTCGTAATATTACGCGTAGTTTTTGTGTACGTAAATACATACAGCTATCTATGCATGTATAGGCAACTGTGAGAACGTACGGTAGGACGTACACAACGCGACGGCGTATACAAATAATATGGTCTAGGTATACGCAGCGGTACGCTACGGTGGATTAAAATAATCATTCGATAATGCACTCTCCAGGTCACACGTTTTGTGCTTTGGGTTGCTGATATTTTGAAATAATTTTTAACCCTTTTCAAACAATTTTTCAATAAATTTACAACTTCTCAAAATATTCATTTGAAAAAAAAAATCTGACTATTTAAAAATTTCATTATTTCATTTAAAAATTCAATTTCTCAATTTATTGGTCGTCGGACCAAAAACGATGAGTATTTTAAAATGGTCTGGCCTACTGAGAGTTGCCTCTAGGTTCGCCTACGAAATGCTCATTCAACCCTGAAAAAACTCTCGAAATTTCTTCAAAAAACTCCAATAGCCCTCGATGATGCACAATCTTTGCAAGTTTGAGGAAATTCAGTTGAAAAATATTCAAAATTAAAATTTCATACAAAAAAGGTCATGTTTTCATCCCATAGAATGAGTTACGAGAGGGGTGGCGGCCTGAAAATTTCAAAATCCGTGCTCAACTGCTCAAGGCCGATCGAGCATATATAAAATGAGCTATACCATGGAATTGAACTGTCTCTTTCTTTTTTCAAATTTCGACAACAGCCTTTCCGAGACAAAATTTTGAAAAATTTTACACCAAATTTTTCCAATTCTTGTACCAACAAAATTTCAAGTTTCACTTGAATAATGTGCACGATTAGAACATATAAAAATAAATAATGAATTGAAGAAATTAGCTCGCTGTAGACATGTAAATATACGCGTAATTTACGTCACAATAAACATCTGTCTGATACATAAATCGGATGAGTCGACGTTTTACACCGTCTCATCGAACAGATGCGTACGGTAAGAGACTGCGAGAAAAGAAAACCAACGACACACGCGTAATATAAAAATTCTCACAGACACACGAGTAGGCTTCTCTCTCATATGCTCATTCATTTTCTTCAAATTACAACTTGGGAGATGACATAATTTCTAAAAGTGGACTACAACTTTACTATAATATTACTACACTACGTACCTACCTAGTATTTTTCTCCACCATATGAAGTAATTTAAAACTGCATACGAAAAGGAAAAAATTTGCCAGCGAAGCGGTTGCCGAACAATACGAACACGGGGGGGGGGGAGTTGAAAAAACTAGTAAATTTAGTATGATGATGGGTGATAATAGCGTATAAGTAAAGTACATACTCGTATGGCACGTATAAGTATTTGCGATGCGAATACTATACTTACGTACACATACGAGTATATTATATGTTATTCAAAGCGACGTGTAATTGAAGGAATGCTGAATGTGTACGAACTATGTATACATACTCGCATGATAATTATTTAGTATAATATGCTTCTGAACAGTGTAAGCATTGTTTCGTACAATAAGCACTTTCTGCCTTCGCACTCCTGTCTTTACATAAATATTAATCTTATCTAAACGTGCTCTTCTTACGAGTATAAATTAGTTTCAATTCGATGTGCATTATTGTACGTCGTCTATACTTTTCGTACTTCATTCCGGTTCGATATTCGTACGTAGACGTACTCGTGTCGTTTCTGGCACGGTGCATTATAAATAACACTGACGTGCACATAAGCATCATTCTTTCAAAATTGATACCTGTGCATCGAGATTTTCGCCGTCATGGTATTCTGCGGATGGATCACCTAGTAAGATTGATTTTTTCAAATTTTAAAAACATTCGTCAGCGTAGGGAATCCGATAAGATAGCTTTTACTTAGATATATCTTTCAATAATGCATAGATTTTTATTCGAGTTACGTGCACGTTGTTCACTCCTTCTCAGAATTTCACGACGAACCATGTTTTAGATAATTTTGATTTTATTCATTCTCTCTTTTTCTTTCTCCTATAAAATATTTTTTCTACACCGCATACTACAAATTCATATACTAACACCTACCTCGTATAATTCCCAATTATTAATATCAGTGACTGCGCTACGCTAGCGAGCTTATCAAAAATGATAATAACTTTCCTACGTAAATCAACAATGTTGCATATAGTCCTAGTTAAATTAATTCATCTCCATAGATAATCGTCGTATCGCGTGATTTTATACTTTTCATCGCGCGTTTTTGCGGCGTACCTAACTACATACCTATCTATCTGTATACGCGTCTACGTTTAGGCAAAACTGCAATAAATTTATTTTTCGCGTCATTTCAGACCGAAAAATAGGACATACAAGTACATAATCTCCTTGAAGAAAATTTCGCAGATATCAAAGTTTCATTTTGAATACTTTCTGAACAATTGGAGTTGAAAAAAATTAATTTGATATATGTAATCCAAGTTCAAATTTAATTTCTGCAAAAAGTTTGAAAATTAATTCTGAACAATATTCAAACAAAATTGAAAAAAAATTGGGCAAAAAAAATGAAAAAATGAACAGAAATTGGGAGAAAAAATGAAAAATTGAATTCGAAAAAACAAAAAACTATCATTTTTTTTTTATTCCAAAAAAATCAAAGCTGTATTTAAAAAAAATAAAAATATGAAAAATATGAAAAATAAAAAAAAAGTTTAAAATTTGAAAAATCAATTTTGAAAAAAAATGAAAAATAAAAGAAAACAGAAAACATAAAACATTAATTTCAAAATCGAATTCAAAAACAAAAAAAAAAAAAATTGAAAAGTCAATTTCGAGCAAAAAAATCAAAAAGATGGTGAAAAATGAGTTTTGAATGGAATTAAAAAAAAGATCTCAATTCTCAAACAATAAAAAAATGTTGAAAAATTGAAAAAAATGCGAGAAATTGGTTTCGAAAAAAACTCCGAAAAATGACATTTTAGAAATAACAAATTAATAAACGAAAGATTTAAAAATAAAAAACCTGAAAAAAGAACACAATTTCAAGAAAATCGAGAAGAAATAATTTCCGAAATTCTAAAAAAATTGATATCGAACATTTCGAAACAAAATTTTCTAAAAATCAACACAAAATTTTAAAAAAGAAAAAAACGAAACGTTATAGAAAATTTCGAAAACCCATGATTTCCTTCCGATAAACCCGATTTCACCTGTATTCACACTCCTGCTGCCCCCCCCCCCCAGAAATTAGACACAGATACTCGAACCTTCTCCGATTCGTCGTCTTAGCTGTCTAACAAAAAATTGGCGTTTTCGAGGGCTGTCGCACTCCGACGCATATAAGTACTTGAAATTTTCACTCCATATAGCCATTATTCACACGTCTGATATAATTATATCTTATCACAGCTATTTTTTTTTTTTGGTGAAAAAAAAGGCACTCGTGCGAGTGATTGAAACGAGCACATCGAGGGCATTGTTCTGCACCCAAAGTTGACACAATCATTGACACATGCGTCTACGTGTACGAATGTATATCATACCAATTATCAATAGACATCACGAAGGACATCCATCTGAGTGGAAAAAAATTCCTCTGCCTCGAGAATATTGTTATCGATAGAAAATTTTTCATTTCAATAAGGGCTGATCAGCTGCAAGTACATATATACGATGCATAGCAGCCATATTTAGGTATACATAGACCACTGCAGTCTGACGATGGCGCTAGCATAGCATGGCGCTGCGGGATGGGTAGGATGATGATGATGGTGTCTAGTTGTTCATTAGGGTCTCCTGATTTTGACTTTTTTTTGCGAAGTTGGAAAAAGGGGGTGAAAAAAGTTGCCGCAAATGACATCAAAATTACGTTTGAAAAAATTTCAGGTATTTACCCCACCCCCCTCCTCAATTTCACCTCAAAGTTTCGAATTTTCAAAAAAAATTTCAACCTTTTTTTTTTCTATGCAATCATAGTCTCATTGTGGCCTCCGAAAGATAAAAAAAAATTTCGCAGATTTTTTTTTCAATTTTCGGGGCTTCTTAAAATTAATTCAAAAAAAGTGTTTATATTAAATTGTTCAATGTTTAATTACGAGAGAAACACATTCAAAATGTACGAGAGATTGTCAACCGAACTCAAAAAACATGTATTCAATAATTTTGTTTTACATTTTTAACCTAAAGGCGCATTCACAAGAACTCCGATTAAGAACTAAGAACTCTGACTAAGAATTTTACCGTAATTACTCTAACTGAAAGGCAATTTTCGATAAATTTTTTTGACTGTAGCCAAATATTTCCAAATAATTCGAATTTTTGATTGGTTACTGATAATGTGAAATCCAAAATTGATAAATGGAGAGTATTTACGGTAAAATTCTTAGTTCTTAATCCTTAGTCAGAGTTCTTGTGAATGCGCCTTAACCGACAATTGCGAGAGTCCGCGCTAATCTAATACTTAACCCATACTTAACCAAACAAAACAAAAAAAAACTTCTAACCTAGTTATACCTATTTTATACCTATTGCGGGACTCCGCAGTAAATAATACCCAAAACCACACAAACAAAAACCAAAATTGGACAATTTCGAGATATTTTAGAATTAAGCCCAAAAAAATCTCTCATAAATCACAACTGAACATTAACTCTTCTCTTGTGATTTTTGAACCAGTTGAATGGTTCTCCAGATGATTACCCGGAATTTACATTTCAAAACCGGTCAATTATCTCGAGAACTATTGAGCTGATTCAAAAATCACAAGAGGCAAAAAATGTTCAGTTTTTCAATCCCTACCAAATTTTTTTACTCATTTTTTTTTACCCTGAACCGGTTTCTTGGCCTATGGATGGTTGGACACCTTGTATGAAGAATTGAAAATTTGACCAGAAAAACAATACCGTTACAAGCATTTTTCCCTCTCTTTTCAGTTTCTATATAGGTAGTTATTCTTATTAGAAGTAGACAAGACTTCATCAGTGCCACACGTACTGTACACTACGACTGGTCGAGTTCATTATACAGTATACACGCAGTCCCAAACTATACGAGTACATGCGCTGTACTTGTAATGTAATTTAACTCTATTTTTATTCCGATAAACTGTATTGTACATTATAGAAATCGCACGTAGCAGACGCATGGTATACGAATAAAATAGATGGTAATATGCGTCTAAATATTTGGTACACGCACCGATACAGTGCACAACTTCACCTCGCTCGTCGACCAGCCCACCTATCCGTCGTCGTCACGTCGCGTTGTGGCGTATACGTATTACGTACGTATCTCGTTATAATTACATTGTTACCAGACTATTGTTCGTTTAAAATACCGGTTCGTGTAAATTATAAAACAAACCACCACAAAACGACTAAAGAACGCTGCCGGGAATTGTACACCTATAGCTCGTACATATGTATGTTTACGTATGCACATTTCAAGACCGCATAAGGTCAGTGTCCAATACTCGCGCAGTTTGTACGTACTCTCGCTCAGAGTCGTTATTCGACCGAAACAAAGGTCACGATCGTTTCAACTGAATCGGGCGATACACGATTCTCCGATGACATGAACAGATACAGCGAATATTTATACGTCACCCCCTTACATTTAACGTCAATTGGTGCCAATACTACGTAATAAGTACACCGATGCATTTTCTGCGAAACGCGAATCCGCTTTTGTCGCGGAGCTGTGTTATTGACGCCCTCTCATGTCTTACCGGAACCGGAACACTCGAGTCACGGATCTTTTGATCTCTCTTTTCGCCGTTTGTCAAAGATGCACATGTGACTTGACGTCAGCTCAGCAGTAGGTAGGTACCATCGAGTACCTACAATCGCCACCCAGCTTCATTACCATCGTTGCTTCGTTACGTATACGTAGAGCACAGTCATTTTAACGCCGATTTCTTCGATTAAGGTGGACGTCGGTGCGTCGTGAGTTATGTTTTCTCGAAACAAGTTATTCGAAATTGAAAGCTAATCAATTTACGTACTTACCGTTGGCACGTACGTATTTCACGTATGAGTCAACTTATGGCGTCTTTGATTTCACATAACAGACATACAGCTAAACTGAAGTACGTATTCGAGTAGAATTTCCTGTTTCTCGGTCCCCCCTCCCAACCCTTATCGAAAATAACTGTACAAGATGAAGTTCGCAAATTCCAAACTGATGGCCAAGCAGTGTATTATGTCGCAGATAACGATTATTGTTTCGCTCAAAAATGGAAAAAGAATGTAAAAATCTACAATTGAGAATTTTTCCAAAATTTAAAAAAACTGAAATAATTGAAAAACAGAAAATATTAAAAAACATGAAAATTGAATCATTTTTTGGAATGAAAATTTTAGAAAATTAATCAAAAAATCAGTAAAATAAAGATGAAAAAAATTCAAAATGACGAGACAGAAGCACAAAAATAGATTGAAAATAAGAAGAAAAAAACAAAAAAATTGAAAATGAAGCAAAAATAGAAACACTGGAAAAAGTAAAAATTCAATTTAAAATTGACATAAAATGAAAAAATTGAAACTAATTAGCTTGGAAAATAAAATCGAGTTGAAAACTTGAAAAAGAAATATAAAAATCATTCAAAAAATAAAATTGAAAGAAAATATGAAAAATTGAAAAAATCAAATCAAACAAAATTTTAAAAAATTGAAAAAAAAATTGAAAAAATCAAGAATTGGCAAAAAATAAGCACATTTAAAAAAAGTAAATTCTAATAAAATAGAAAAAATGAAAAAATTGAAAAATCAAATAAAATTGGAAAAAAATTATAAGAAATGACAAAAAGCAGAAAAAATTGTAAATAAATTGAAAATTCCAACAAAGTAAAATGAAAACATTGAAAAAAATAAAAAATAAAAAATTAATAACTGTTTAAAAACCGATGAAATTAAACTGCAAAAAACTCAATTTAAAATGAAAAAAAAACAAGATCCGAAAAATTGAAAAAAAAAAACAACAAAAAAGAATTTTGAAAAAATAAAATCAAAAATTGTGTAAGATGAAAAAATCGAGAAAACTGAAATGAAAAAGATTAAAATATTCAAAGAAATCAAAAGAAAGTGAAAAATGGCGATTCACAAAAATCAAAGAATTTGAGGAAAAAAATGATGAAAATTCTGAACAATAATTGGAACAAAATTTACACTGAACAAAATCCTGGAAAAAATTTAAAAACCGTGAAAAGAAATCGTATTTTGAAAAAAGACTAATCCGATGACCAAATTCATCGAATCGCATAAAAATCAAAATCAACAAATTCTCATAAAACTACTATGTAGTTCAACAATCAACATCTATATACACGTGTATGTATATATGTAGTAATATCCGTAGCCGTACATGTCAACCACCTGTTTTACAAACTTCCACCAGATGTCGCAGCTCTTAGAAATCGAGTCGCGAAGATGAACGTTTGGCCTATACCTAATTGGAAATGTGCAGAATGAGGTGCATTGGTCGGAATTTTCATACCTGTACCAAATTTGAGTGTGCAAGGCGTCAAATTCCACACAACAGAAATGGAAATTTTTGATATCAAAATTTTTTATTCAAGTCATACTATTTTTTGATAAAAACACTTTTCCAAAATTTTTAATAGGCAAAAAAATTTTGAAATTTTTTTTCAAAAATTTTTTTTTGGAAGGCTCAAAATTTTTGTCAAGAAGGACTCTGTTTAGCTAAGAACGAATCTGCGGTTAGAATTTTGATGAGTCAATTAGCAAAAGACTCAGAAAATATTGAAAATTTTTGAAAATTGACCGAATGTATATAAAAGTGGTTGACATGCTACGGTCACGTGCAATTATGTATGTATATATTATATCTCTGTCTCCTTTCCCCCTTGCGAAAAAACACCGATTTCAGTTCGTCCAAAAAATTGCATCTTCTTTGGTCAATATTCGAAATTCACTTCGAAGCACAGCTCTCAATCATCTCTGAAACTGTATCATCCAACCCTATCCATGTTAAATACTAAATTTCCAACGAACGGTTACATTCGCAGTTCGGTTTCAGCAGTCTATTTTTAAATCAAAGATCGATATATTTTAATTATATGGCGTTTCAATCTAACGCGTTAATAGGACGAAAAATGTTCGATTTGGGACGAGCAGCTTAAATCCCTTGTTTGAATTATCTACACGGCTCGGACCGGAGCGGGGCGCCGGCGATACGAGTAGTCTTTCGATTAATATTTTACTACGTCGAACCTTCTCTCGTCTTCGTCCACAACAAAAACTCGTAACCGTTAAGGCCGCCGTCGAGAACGAAGCTGGAGACTTGGTTGGGACATTTTCAGTGTCACATAATACCTCTCGATTCTTGAAATTCCTAAACAATCTCTTTTCTCCATCCTACCATCTTACCCCTTACCGATACGCGATAACAAAACGCACAAAAAAAATACCTCCGTGCGAGAATCGTCACACCGAAATACCTCATCGGCGACAGACGAGACGTCCGTCGTCATCCATTTCTATGCTAGTAGCTTCTCTCATCTCTGTTCGTGTATTGTAGATACATGTACGTATACCTTTGTTACCGGTTCGTACCAGTTGTGTGGATTTTTATTGGTTCGGTTAACGAACGTATCGTGTTCGGTTGAACAGCGTCGATTGGTTGTCCATCGTAGGTACGCGCCGTATACCTACCTACTCGCACAAGTATATACCGTTCCGGACAGGTGTAAGGTGGTTTGGCTTTGGCGCGCGCGTCTATTTCTTCTTTCTATAATTATTGTTGTGTACTTTGATGTAACGTACGTACCTATGCTTCTCCAATCTCCAGTTTTAGTAAGAGTACGAGTATCGTACGATTACTTTACTTTCCTCTCTTCCCAAGTGCAGTAGGTACATTTGCACTGTGCGTGTAATTTTTCCCCATTTACACTCTAGTAAGATTCTGGGTCCTTTCATCTTCTCGTTGTGCGTATCTATACATTAACGCGAGTTAACTGTTTTCCTTTGGTTTGCGTTTCGTATCGAGTGTGGTGCTGAAAAGCTTCGGACTTGATGCTCGTGTTATCGGTTTTCAATTTATTTTATTTACTTTTTTTGTGCTATCGCTTTCGTCGATGTCGTCGGGGTTTTGACGTAAATAGTTCCAAGATCGAGTGCTCCGATTACTTTGCTGTCGCTGTCATCTTGTTGTTTTTTTTCTTTCTTCTTTGACAATTCAATCGAACTTGTTGCATCGCTGAGTGTTTTTATTCCTTACCAGAAACATTTTTTAGGTAATTTTCGTTCATCTTATTAATAATACTATTTCTTATTGCGCTAAGCCAACAAAAATCAATTATTCCGAGGCAGTTTTACATTTTCCTATAATTTTCCGAAATTTATTTTCCATTACTTTAGTTGTTTTCTTTTTGGTTTCATGTTCGATGAATTTTTTTCACCAATTTGATAGATTTTTGAGCACCTAAAATTTTCAATTAATTTCGTAAAAAATTAATTTACCGAAGTTTAAAAATAAAATTGAAAAATTTATTGAATTGTCAAGACCGCAAAAGCAATCAAAAATCGTAAAATCAATTAAAAAAAATTTATTTTAGTTATTGATTCGTCAAAATCGCCGAAAAAATATTCAATTTTTATCAAAGGTCTCCGACTCATCAAAATCTTCGAAAAATTCAATGAAAAATGTAAATATTGTAAAATTGTTGAAAAATTAGTCGATTACACGAACACCAAAATAATGATCAATCCATCGAAATCGACAAGTTGGTAATTAACAAAACTATCGAAATCATCTGAAATCGATTAATTCGTCGTATTCGAAAAAATAGTCGATTTATTGAAATTTATACAAAAGTGATCGGGGGTCAATCGATTAATCGACTTGAAAAAAAATTATAACCAATTTTGATCACATTCGATTTATCGAAAAAATTCTGAAAGTATCAAAATTGCTCGATTTATCAAAAATCAAAAAAATTCTGGCGGTACCAAAAATTCGAACGAAAATCAAAGAAATTGTGAATGGTACCAAAAACCGAAAAATTGACCGATTTATTAAGAAATCGAAAAAAATCGATTTATCAAAAATCGAAAAAATTCTGAAAGTATCGACAATTGAAAAATTGGTCAAAAATTTGAAAAATGTATTCATCAAAAATCGAAAAATTGATCGATTCATCAAAAATTAAGAATATTGATTGGTCAAAAATCGAAAAAATCCTAGAGGTGTCAAAAATTCGAAAATCAGGTCGATTTATCGAAAATTGAAAAAATTAGGAATGGTATCAAAAACCGAAAGAAATCGATTTATCGGAAATCGAAAAAAAATCGATTCATCGAAAGTCAAAAAAATTCTGGAGGGATCAAAAATTCGAAAATCAGTTTATTTATCGAAAATCGAAGCAATTGTGAAAGCATCAAAAATGGAAAAATTGGTCGATTTATCGAAAATCGAAGAAATTGTGATTGGCATCAAAAACCGAAAAATTGACCATTTTATTCAAAATTGAAAAAATTCAGAACGTATCAAAAATGGAAAAATTGGCCGATTTATCGAAATTCGGAAAATATCGATCCATCAAAAATCGAAGAAATTCTGAAGGTATCAAAAATTCGAAAACCAGTCGACATTATCGAGAATCGAAAAGATTGTGAAATGAATGGTACCTATCGAAAACCGAAAAATTAATCGATTTATGAATAGGTATTAATCGAAAAAAATTGATTTATCGAAAATCGAAAAATTGAGAGATTTATCGGCAGTAAAATAAAAAGTCGATTCATAAAAAATCAAAAAAATTCTGGAGGTATAAAAATTTCGAAAATCAATCTATTTATCGAAAACCGAAGCAAGTTTGAAGGTATGTATCAAAAACCGAAAAATAGGCCGACTTACTCCCATCCCTCAACCTGTCCATACACGAGTTGAGCTTGAGCGCGCGGGTAAACGAACTTGTAGAAAAACAAACGACCTCCTCAGTCAGCGTTTAGTTTCGACTGTCAGTGCGACATTCGGAATTCATAATATTTTGCTCGGGGTTTTCTATAGCTCGACAACATTCTAATTCAGTTCGTTCAGCACATTCTACGGCGTAAAATTTATCAGCCCAGTTCGAGACTCGGTTCTCATCACTCATTGGTATGGAAATAAACTCTAGTTGTGTAGAACGCGGAGAGGATGATGTAAGATCGTTAATGTATTTCTTTCTGCTTTTAGCGCGTGTTTTTTTCCCCTCTAAGGTCACTCTGTAATGCCCTTCGCGGGGTTACGCCGCCCAAATCCAAATAAACTACCAAAAAGAAATGCTACGTACGTAAGTTATACCGCGGTATGCGGTATCTCGTACCGGAAATGCGAACCTATAAGTACAAAGTTCTTTTTACTCATATATAATAAGTACGTCACTGTACGTAAGTCGTCGCGTCGTATACTCGGATATCATCATCATAATCATCGAACCGTTTGCAACTATCTGTGGCTCTGTTTCTACGCGTACTTTTAATACTTAGTAATTAATCTCCTTTTATAGCATGTGAGTTACTATACGAATAGTCACCATAGTAAGGATAGATAGATTAATGTAAGTATTACGTTGAAAATGCAGTCGAAAGCCAAAGGCGTCGCGCGTCGTCCGCTCAGCCAGATGTCTCGATGATGCTCGCTGATCGTGGTGGTATTTCCGCTACTCATTATACTCCTACACACAAGCACACGAGCATGTAACTCGTATCCTATACGTACGACGTAAGTCTATCTGTAGGTACGTGTTCGAAGATATTTACTCCAATCTTGTGCCTGCAACTGAGCATCGCATATCGGATTTATCTAATATTATCACCTCTATCCCTCTACGTCTACATACTACGATGGATAAATAAATACGCGACAATTTCAATTCCACAGGAAGAAACAAACACAACAGCTCGCGCCAACCGATAGGGTTCGGCTCGACAAAGATTACGATATGTATTCTCGGTATCACCTGAGTCGTATTTCAGTACCCAAAGGAAAGCTCTATTCTCATACGCACATGTATAGAGTCGTCGTATCAAGTCTATAAATTTATCATCACCCAGACTCGACTCGTAACACAATTTACTCGTAGTTAATATTTCCGTCGTAGATAAGACGATTACCTACACAGTACACACACGAACGAACGAAACTAGGCTGGCGTCATGTCGTACGTCGTACAGGGCAATGTACGAGCTTGGGCAATACTTTTCGACGGTTATCCTTTTTCTGGAGCGTAAATCAACATCCTGTGGGTGGTCTCCGTGTGAAATTTTCCCAGAAAGAAGTGTTAAAATTTGTTCTCAGTAATATATATATTTTTTAACCAAATGTTTCGTGTATTTGGTAGAAAAATTGGGGAAGCAATGAAAAATTGATTCAATTTTAATCGAAATTTAGGAATAAAATTTTGAAAAAGATTATGAATCGATTTTTAAAATTTGAAAAAAAAAATGAAAACCAATTTCTAACAAATTTTTTAAAAAAATTGAAACGATTTTCAGAACGCTGCAACAATTTTTTTTAATTTAAAAACGAATTCACCAAATTTCAATAACTAATTTCGAAATAATCCCACCCCCTCCCTCCCTCCCCTCCCTTCCATCTCCCCTCACAAAAATTGAAAATATTTCATCAAAGTGGAAGAAGATTTGAAATCAATTTCTTGAATTGCTAAAAAATTGAGAACAAATCATTTCAGAAGAAAATTTTGAAATTTTCCCCCTAAATAGGTGAAGGAAATTGGAAATAATGTTGGAAAAATTAAGAAATTTTACAAAAATTCACAGGTGGTTTCTAAAAAATTCCAAAATGATTTTCCAACAAATTCAACAAAAATTAAAAACTATTTTCATAAAAAATCAAAAAAATTAAAATTATTCCATCTTGAAAAATTCGAAAATTATTTTTCAAAAAAACGAAAGCTGCAAAAACAAGAATTCAACATTTTTTTGGAAAAAAAAATGAAAAATAAAAATTGAAAAATGAAAAAATAAAAATAACAATTTTTTTAAAAACTAATTTTTTTTCTAAATTACATTCTATTCCAACCGTACCATCACCTGAATCGCTTCCACCTTAATTTTTCCGCTCCCTTTTTGCTGCCATTCGATACAACGAAATTTTTTCGAAAACAAACAACGCACCGCTACGAGTTCACGTTCAACTATCGTGCTTCCCGACTCATCGTCCATCGTGCTATCATCGCGAGGCCATAGGGCGCACCGCAGATACACAGAAATGTAAAATTATCGTAAAAGTACAATATAGACGAAACGAACGCGCATTACACGCGGATATCAAACAATCACACAGCACACCATTCATTCATAATCGAACCCCCCTCGCGTATCGTACTCTTCTATCAACCATTCATGAAAAATATATATAATCGTCGCGCCGCACACAAAGGAAATGCCTCTTTCGGGTTTTATTTTTAATCGCTACTCCGCCACCGAACGATGATATAATTATTCAAAAATTATATTTTACTACGCGTTTCGTATAGCTGCGTTCTTCTATCTACACAATAACGTACATAGAGAAGCTCAACGCACATAACGCAGTATATGTATAAGAAGCTTCTTATGATTCTTCGTCGTCGCATCGTTTTACCCCTTCCGCCCGCCCCCTTCCAACGTGCCAAAAAAAAACTTCTACGTAGTGAACACTAGCATAGCGATTATTATAGTGCAATTTGTGTTTCTGTCTGTTTCTTTCCTTCCTCGCGCATTATGACCCAAATTACTCGCGAACATCGTACTCGTATTTAGGTAGTTGATTTTCCATTTCGATTGTTTCGCGTCTCCCAGTCGACTTCCCTTTCTTTTACGTATGTGCTTATGAGATGCGTCTGTCTACGTATTCGAATATTATGTTGATGCAAGATTTTTATTAATGGAGTGATAACCACCGCCGGCGGCGTAACTTACGTGATTGTTCGACGCGCTCTGGCTCTTGTCGTACGTGTTTTTTCGGTAGTCGCTGTGCTGGTGCATCTGCGCGTCTTTGTACGCTGTGTAAAAAAATGTGTATCGTGCGTGTTCCTCTGTAGTGTAATATAAAATTGGATTTTTTTTTTTGGCAAATTGCTTTCGGCGATTCTGCAAAAAAAAAAAAAAAAAAAAACTTAGAGAGTTGAAATATGAAGTAAGTTATTTTGAAAGTAATTTTTGAATTTTTTTCTCACTAGAAATTTGGCCGAATTTGCCTCTTTTCCACTTTTTCGTGAAATAAAGTGAAGAAGATTTTCTGACATGATTTTTCCTTTCAAGAAATTGCGTTAAAAATCATTCAGAAATTCCTGAGTTTCATGAAAATAACAAAAAATCATGTCTACAGATTTTTTTCCCGATCTAATCGAATTTCCAAATTATTGGGACAGTTGTCAATATTGAGAGTCACTCAATCGTTTTTCACTGAAACAAAATTTTTGAGCATTTGTCAAGGACTTTTAAAATTAGAAAAAAGTTTTTGAATCTGACAAACTTTTCATAATCATTCAGATAATTTTTCAAAGAGCATAGTTTTTTATGAATTTAGACAATGTTTCGAATCAATTTATCGAAATCAAAAATCTAATCTGTTCAATAAAATCAGGAATAAATTGATTCATCATGATCAAAACTCAAAATCAATTCATCGAGATCAAAAATACAGTTGATGCATTGAAATTAAAAAAAAAAAATTATTTCCCTGAATCAAAAATGAATATGGTTCACTACATCAAAAAACCGAATTAATTTGTCAAAAATCGAAAACGAAATCAATTTTTCAAAATAAAAATCTAATTGTAGTCAAAATTCCATTGAAATCGATTCGTCAAAATCAAAATCAATTTTTTAAAGCGAAATTGCAAATAGCTGATCTATCAAAATCAGAAATGCAATATCTATTCATCAAAAATTGAAGTTATTCATCTCAATCTAAAATCAAACTGCTTTATCAAAATCAAAAATGTAATCAATTCACTAAAACAAAAAACAATTAAAACTTAAAAAACATTTAGAAATTAAACCGATTCGTTGAAAATTGAAAATCAAATCAATTTATCGCAATCAAAATCGAAGTAGATTCGTCATCAAAATCAAAAATGACATCATTTTTTCGAAGCCAAAAATCAAACTCATTTATCAAAATCAAGAATTGAATTGATTGATCAAAATCAAGAATTAAACCGATTCCTAAAAATTTAAAGCTAAGTAAATCGATTAATCACAATCAAAACTCGAAAACATTGATAGAAATCAGAAATTAAATCGATTCATCCCAATCAAGAATAAAATCATTTTTTCTCAGCCAAAATTCAAACTGATTTATCAAAATCAGGAATTGAATCGATTGATTAAAATTAAAAAAATTGAAACCTAAATCGATTACTTAATCACAATCGCAAATAAAATCAATTTTTCAAAATCAAAAATCATATTTTTTACTCATCTAAATTAAAGACCAAATCAATGAATTGGAATCGAAATCATCAGGAATTAAAATCAAAAATCAATCTGAGTTTTTGAAATCAAAAATTAAATCAATTGAATAATCACAATCAAAAATTGAACTGATTTATAAAAATTAATTTTATTTTTTTTTTTGAATTTACATTTGATGACCAAACATTAAGTCGATTCGTCGGAAACAAAAATAATTTGATCAACGATTTTTTTAATTTTGATTTTCGACAATTTTTTCGAATTTTCTCGAGTTGTGAATTTTTTTTAAAACAATTTTTCATCAGGGATGAAAATGATTTTCGAAAATAATCGATCCTTGTGGTTAGAAAACGTTATACTTTTTTGCAGGTTTTTTGCAGATATTTTCTAAAAATTTTTCCATTTTTTCAAATCCTTCAATCTGTACAATTTTCAACATCATCCTCGACAGAATATCCCATAAACAACTACGAATCTCTAAATAACCCATACAAAGCTCTATTAAAAAATACCAAAAAAAATTAGCCGCAACGTTCGAACCACGTATCCGTCACGTCAAGCCGACATTGTCGACGTTCAAGTGACAATGACGCGACAACCGCGAATGTCGCGCGACCCGTCAATCATTTTA
Source organism: Paracoccus marginatus (assembly GCA_900065295.1). Taxonomy (NCBI): domain Eukaryota; kingdom Metazoa; phylum Arthropoda; class Insecta; order Hemiptera; family Pseudococcidae; genus Paracoccus; species Paracoccus marginatus. The sequence continues at coordinate 11,708 of FIZT01017496.1, read as the reverse complement.
GTTGAAACAATGGGGAGTCTAATTGACGATATTTGATTCGATCAGAGCACGACGCGACGTGGCCGTGGGTTACTCACCATCGCGTCGCGTCCCATCGTCTCATCGAGATGATTTAAAAGACGCCTTACAACCTTGAAATTTAATATACAAAATATACATTCATGATTTAATATGTAACATGTACTACCGTAATACGTATCTTGTATCCTATACGAGCTTCTTATTCGCGAACCCTGCCGGACACCGGACCTAAGTACAATAGAGTGAGACGGTGGACAGAGTAACCAAATCAGTACAAGAATTAGGGACACGACAGTATACGATTAATTTAACCGATCAAACTGGCAAGTGGCGCACAACTTCACCTAGCCGTGTACTGCATGAGATACCCAGACAGACTAATTTAATTGCCGCGACTTCTCTAGAACATCATTCATTACGTATTGTATTAGACGAGCTGCTGCGTCAGCATGGCGCTACATAGGCTCTCTACTCGTCGACTTCAGCTGGCCAAATTATCCGCGCACAAAAGTAATATAGAATATGGTAGTGAAAAATTATAATATCTACCACGCCTTTGCGTATACATAGACAATTAGATATATCTAGCCCACACATGATTTTCTCTCTCATCAACTGCCCAAATATACTCGCAGCCGAGAGATAAGCACGCGAAACTGGCGCCATATACATATTACATACGCATACCGTTATACACTCGCTAATTAGCGTCCAACTGGAAAAAAATTCTCTATCGATAGTCCACACCCTTGAAACGTAATTAAAATCTTTCACCTCCCCACTGCGTCGCCGTCTCGCAACTTCGTTTCGTCTGCTGTGTACTCGGACATGAAAAGCATTACGCCGGCATCGTCGTCGATTTTTTCTACCGTATTTGATAACGAACCAGCAACGTATAGCTTGGCGGCTTGGCCACGACACCAGTGCCCAACTATTCGCAATGTACATATTTTTTCGGCCGCTAAAAAAACGTTCGATTTTATTGTTTTCTATTTATACCTATACATATAGTGTAGTGGTTATCGGGTTTTAGGGTCGTCGGTTGTACCGGTATTAAATTTTTATTCGGTTACTCGGCGTCTTAACTTCGTGCCCATTAGTGTACGTGGAACTACACATGAAGATTACGAGTTGATGGAAACGTACGAAAAAATTCTCCGAGAGTTGGACGAGGGGCGAGAGGAGGAAAATCTCAATTTATGTTCGAAATTCGTCGAAAAATTCCAATATCATTTCTTGAATCCAAGAAAGGGCATACCCGGAAACCGATCTTGACCGCTCCATTCAACCTTCTGACGATATTCGGATCCTTTACATGGGAAGAGGGAAGTTCGATTTCAACTGTTTTCTTAATCATTATGCAAATAAGTTATTTGAAAAGTTTGGACCTGAAGTATTTTCATAATTTGGGAAAATAAAAAATGGTGTAGCCCATTAAGTATGGTGACAGGCCCTTAAAAATGCAAAAATTCGATTTTTATACCCTTGAATGGGTTATTTTGGTCAAATAAAAATTCCGATGCCAAATTCAGATTCTGTAGGTCAAATTACCTCCATCTAGATACTTTTCGCGATGATTTTGGCAAAACTTTTTGCCAAAATCATCGCGAAAAGTATCTAGATGGGGGTAATTTGACCTGCAGAATCTGGATTTGGCTTTATTTGATCAAAATTGACCCATTTGAGGATGAAAAGGGGGTAAAGAAATCGTTTTTTTTGTATTTTTTAGGGTCTTCTACCCACATGAAAAATTCTGAAAATTTATGTGTTGCCCACCCAATCCATATTACAATAAGTAAATTTTTACGTTGCGCGACTTATGGGCCACTCTGTATTTTTTCATAATTGCACCTCTCAAAGAGGTTACCAAAGTGACCGTTAAAGAACTTAAAATGCCCATTTGACCTTGAACAATTCTCGAAAAAATTTTCAAAAAATTCCATAAATATGAGGTGAATTTCAGGCCGCGATGTTAATGAATCGAAGGTATCGCGATTTTATCCACAGCTATGCAAATATGCGCGGCACAGATTCGCTTCAAGTAATCATAAAAATTCATAGCGTCGATGAACGTACGCAACGTTGAGCGTAAGAGATGCTGTGCTTCGTCGAATGACGACAATACATAATATTGAAGGAGAGAGTTCCATCGGATGACTCACAGTCTAAATAGGGTTCTTCGTGTGTACTTATACCTGCTTACTTACGTATGTACATTACATTCATGTATAGAGATAAAGGAATTTGCAGCTTGTACGTAGATAAGGATTTTACGCTAACATTATACATAGATGACGATATACGGGAGGATGTAGAAGACGATTATTACTGGTACGACGATGAGAATGACGAGAACGGCGCGTCGTGTAATGAGTGAGATAAGCAGAAGCACACCAAATATGTGACTACTCTATGGTGGTTAGGTTATGGAAAAAGTCAATAAACGACTTCCGTTTAAGGACGGGTCAACGTACATAGTATCGACTGCTGTATACACTGTGCGAGTTCTACTATACGCATCGAATTACCCAAACGAAATTATTATTATTGAAGTACATACGTATGTAAGTAATATAATGACGACGACCAGCAGCATCAATAACGATTTAGGGGGAAAAAGTCAGACCAGCTTAATACTACATACGTAGAGAGGTGTAGTATTTTTCTTAAATACAAATTTATGGCATCCGCTGCAGCGGTTCATACCGGTACCGTATACACATTTACCCACCACCACGTGCTCGCGCTGCTGCAGAATGAAAAACAAAACGCGCACATACACGATTCTGCTGGCATCAGCATATACGAGTAGCAGCCCGAACGCCGGAATTTTTTTCCACGCAAGGCTGCCGCAGGGTTGGGAAACGATCGGTCGTACGTCGCGAGAGAGGTTGTCGTACGTAAATTGCGCGTCACGACGCGACGTGCCTTCGTACTACAAAACTCGCCCGCCTCTCTGCGCCTTGCCAGACATTCGCAAATTGGACGAATCGATTCGGCAGAGTACGACGCATATAGCTGACCTACTATATGCGAGTTACAAGTGCGTCTGGTCGTAAAACTAACGCGTCTCATCCAGCGGCCGCAAATGCCTTTCTACGTTCGCGCCTTTTAGGCTCTGTAGGTTGGCGAAATTTCTTATTTGCGAGTTTTGATGAAGAAATGGTCGACTCTATGATCGTCCGACGGTAAGGCCCGAAACTGGGAAGATTTGAGAGGCTGATTTTTGAAAAAAAAATTATTGATAAGTTGAGAACGTCTCAAAAAAAATTTCACCTCCTCATGACTTCAGAGAATTGACGCATAACTTCTCTAAGTAGGGTTTTCTTCGAAAAAAAAATTTATTACGCCCCCCGAGTCGCGAGGAGCTGAATTTTCATTTGAGGCATTGTCAACTCATCGGTGATACCTTACTTTAGTTTGAACGAAATCGGTGAATTTTTCTATTTTTTTGTATTTTTTACGTATGTGTAAAAATCATAGGCCCGTGAACGCCGTACTTCTCATGAGAGCGTCGTGGAAAATCTGACATCATGTATGGGCTCAATTTTATGGGTAGTCAGTTTTCATTATTTTTGACGATTTTCCACCACTCCAAAATTTGTGAAACTTTTATGGTATATTTAGGGATAATTAGCACTTTTTTTGACCATAAAAAATGTCATTGTCACTATGACCATTTTTTCAAAATGGTGGCTCAAAATTTTCAAAACGCCATAACTCAACGAAAAATCGCCCAAAAAAAATTTGAAAAATCCGTTTGTTCTTCTTACTCTCTTTAGAATGGATGTAAAAAAAACACGAAATGTTTAGCTACATTTGGCGAGAAATGAAAAAATTGAGGGAAAAAATACATTTTGGCCCCTCCCTCCAAAATACTTGCGGTAATACATCTGTGACCCTTACGCAGTGTCTACACTCATACAAGCCCAATGACGCTTTTCCAAGTCGTCTGTAGAGGCTGTAGACTGGTTTAAGTTTCGAAAAAAGAGACAATTGACCCTATGCGGATTTTGAGAGGACTGCAGGCTAGTCAAAAACAAAAAAAATGGCGGAAAGACACACTACGGAGCCTGAAAGGAATTGGAGATGATTCAAACAAAAAATCAGATGAAGACCAGCGTTGAATAAAAGCCAAGAGGACACGGCCAGTGCACTCTTCCTTCGATCAATTCGTTGAAAAAAACGTCGATTTTTGAAGAAAATAATCAAACGATTCAAAATGCAAAAAATTATTTTCGAGCCAACTGTAGGTGTAGGCTGTAGGCACGTAAATCAGGTGTTTTTTAGAACTTGAAAACGAGTCAATTTTTCACCAATTGTACGCATCAAACCTGTCGAAAAACTTTACTTACTCGTCATTGTCATTATCATCAAAAAAAAAAAAAAAAAATCAGAACGTCGCGTCGTAGTTTGACGATATTAATATTTTTATATAAGTATATAAATCGATATCCGCGCTTCATCTTCCGATGACGTCATCGTTTAGGCGGTAATTTCTATCCCACATTATGTGGGCGATTATTGAAAAGCGTCTTGTTTACATTCGAGCAGTAGGGACGGTGCGATGTATGATGAGTTGCGTAAAAAGTAGTGTACACTACGAGTTAACGATTCTAATTCACGAATACGTACGAGATGTTATAATGGTTGGTATTCATACAAGAATCGTCTTCTTCGAAACTGATATGTAGATAGGTGAACCTGTCACAGGTCTCATTCTGGCGTAATCTCGTTACCCTCTAATATATGTCCAAATTGACGACGATATCGATGGGAAAAAACGTTCGACATTGACACGTGATAAAACATATACGCGAAAAACCCCACATCTCGTATCGGTACACGAATCGAAACTCAAGCGAGAAAATTCCCACAATGCTGTAATACTCGTATCTATACGAGTGGCACGTTCTTCTTGGTATTTTATCAATCGCGAAAGGTGCAGTTAAGATAAGAAAACGGATAAATGCACATTTACCCTCGACCGTAACTGCGACCGTGCCACATACGCGGCTCGAAAATACTTGTTCGTTTACCAAACAATGTAATCGTGTAAATTGCACGCGATTGTTACTAATAGGATTTTTATAGGCGACAAATTCGCGTCTGTCCGTTCAATTAACCCCGCTGTATCACCAGTTGCAAGATTTCATTTAAGTAAACCGCGAATATACAATCGTTGTTTTAATTCGCTTCCTCTTTCGTCTTCTCGGCGGCTGGCTCTTCGTTACGAATTAAATGACGCTTTCGGATGACGCGACAGACGCAACTCCATCAAACGTGTTCAGCATCTGCGTGTTTCCCTTCTACATGATGTACACAACACGGTGGTTAAAAATATACCTTCGTTTGTCTGGTTACTAACCATTTTGAATGATCGTAGCTCGCGTGACTCATTCACGAGGACTATTTTTATACCACTATTTATGTACATATGTAGACAGTAGTTTCTATCTACAGTCGTCGAATATCTCGAGAAATTTCGCATTTAGAGTGAAACCAGCATCGGATATGAGTTCAGTGGGTTCGAAAACCATGAAATCGACATGCATGAAGCTGGGGGTCCAGATTTAATTCATCGACCCCTCCCCTTGATCCACAATTTTATGCCCCCTCGCCTTTTAACCACCCTAAAATAGGACAAAAAATTATTTTCTCACTGAAAACATCAATTTAGATATTAAATTAATTATCTTCCACGATACAGTTCGAATAGGAAGAAAAATCAAAATTTTGGTGGGGGGTGGTGGGAGAGGGCAAGGGAGAGGGGTAAATATAATAAAAATCGTCATGTATATCGATTGCTTTGGTTTTGAGGGCGTTAAGAACGATTTTCAAGTCGATTTTGAGCTCGGATGAATTTTCAACACGATATCGCTCGCATACTAGGCTAAATTTGTCTGGAACGATAATTCTAAGTTGAAAAATGACGTCAAACTGCGATGAGGAAATACTTGAGCGACTAGTTCGAAACGGTGATTCATGATTCATGTTATCTCGTATTTGTACTTCTTCCTCGAGTTTTGTTTAAGGCTCGTCGTCGATGCAGCTCCTCTCTAACGAGATACTTCGGCCAATTACTAAGTATTGAACAAAGGAGAAACCTCCGTCAGAAGCCAGACCAGCGACATTCTTCGAGAAATAACAATTACTGCGGCGATCGCGTCAATTAAATTGTCGAAAATTAACATCGACCGACGCATTTTCAACGCCCAAAGTCGTACAACACATATGCGTTTTATATAATTCGTCTACTGGCGCATCGTATACATACAGCTACAGACACACATACTAGCGGGTTTCTTGTTTTTTCCGCGTATTACTTGACTCAGTCGTCGGCTGTATAATGTACACACAATGTACCAAGTATATAACAAAATCGTTATCGTATACGTATAATATTAGGTTGGCGCTCTATAGTGGAATATTTCGACAATCGACGACCCGACAGCGCCGTGGCCGCATATTGCGACGTATTTTTTCCCCTTCTGTGTCGTCATATGGCTCATCATCGAGGCTTATCTTCATAAAATGGAAGCCTCTGTAGTGAAAGCGACGAAAAAAACCGTGAAAATACTACATACGCTCGTGTAATAAATTGTATCAACTCGTATTATCGTATTAAAGCTCCATCATCGATATCACAACTCGTGTTGTACGTATTTTGTATTTTGTATTTTGTATTTTTTTTTTTTTTACAGTTTATGGAATATGGAGTGGCTCAAGCTATCCATATGGATCGGTACGTACGGTTTCCTCAAGGAGTACCGGCCCGAGGATCCCTACATCACCAAGTATCTGACCAGCTACCCGATGAACTTTACCGAACAAGAGGTACGTACGTACGTAGTACATACAAGTTGACTACTCGTCGAGCTGTGATTTTTTTTTTCGTCTCTGTCAGTATCGGTACTCTTTCGATGTATCGAATATACATAATATTATTACCACATACTATACACCACTACGTACGTATACCAAGACGTACGTACGCTACGTTTGTTTAATGGAAATGGTGTGGTGTGTGCTATGATGCCCGAATAATTTATGCGCATCCTGTGAACGATACTTTGTTCTTTGTTAAGATAATAAACCTTAACCTTGAAATGGCAATTACAGTAATTATTACGCGGTATATACCAACGTTTATTATTTTTTTTACCTGTTAATTTTCAACTTTTATTGCGTACGGCGTAATTTTTATCGAAGAAAACGTATAAAATTTGAGCGAAATAATGAGGTTTTTCTACGACCGCGTTCGTATCGATAGGTATATTTTTCCCTTAAAAAAAAAGGCGAATTGTTAGACGATTTGCAGTTTCTGTCCACTTTGGTGTTTGACATTCTACGAAAATGAGCTTTTCATGGAATTGATCATACACTATAAGGCTGTCTTCGAAGGAGCTTTCAAGCTGATGCCCATTTTTAAACTTCTTGAAAATCTAATAATTTTCAATTATTTTCAATTATTTTCAAAATTATGAATTTTTGTTTTTTTTTTTTGAATTTTTTCTCTACAGAATCCAAATCTTCAACTTTTTTTGACAGTGAGTCCCTCTTCAATTTTAGGATTAAAATTTCAGTTTTCAATTTTCTGAAAAACTCAATAAAAAAGTTTTGATTCATAAATAAGAAAACTTTACATTTTATGGATTTTATTCACAAATTCACACTTCATTATTTTTTTTTCGAAAAAGTCCAATTATTTCTGAAATTTTTTCACTTTAAAAAAAAATACCAATTATTGGTACATTTTCAATTTTTTTCCAGAAAATCCTCAATTCAAAATTCAAATTTTCATTTCATTTTTTCTTTTAAAATCCTAATTTTTTGATTTTTTAAAATCCTATCGATTTTTTTCTACCCCAATTCCTATTGCTTTTTTTTCATTTTTTTTTTTTTTTAGAAAATCCCCATCTTCAATGTTCAATGTTCTGACAAAAATTTCGATTTTCAAAACTTCTGGAAAATTCTCATTTTTAATATTTTTTAAAAATCAGTTCGTGAATTTTTTTTGCTGGTATAGTAGCTTTGCATGTAGAACACAGTTTTTTTTTTCATCTGTTCTGAATTACGTCTGAAGTACCATTATATACTTAAAGCCACACGTAGTCACCATGCGTCGATTTAATCTCCATAAAATACGCCTTTTCGTCGCCGATTGTACGTCGAAGAAAAAATCGTATCATTGGGAGAAGGTCGTTCGCAACTCTGACGATCTTTCTTATGTTAATCGGTGTCTTTGTGTTGTTCGCAGGTTTATCAAGATATATTTCCGGTGGCTACTTACGTATCCCTATCTCTGCTGATTATCGTGTTCCTATTAACCGACTGGTTGAGATACAAGCCGGTGATAATTATGCACGCCTTCAGTGGCATCATGATGCAGGTGTTTTTGATATGGTGTAGGATGAAATGGACCATGTATGTAAGTACCTGAGTCGTCGTATACGCCAATATCCATATTTATCGTATTACAAAATCGGGTTTGCCGATCGACGAGGCGACGACAGCGATTTTTTTCTTCGCCAATTTGCTAATTCAGACGTAAACATACGACCGATGATTTTAATCTCGAACGGTCAGATTAGCTCGTTTTATCGTATCGTCGTGTTATGACTACGAGACTCCGACACAGGTGCTCGCATCCGGCAAATTATATCATTTCTTCTTATCGTTCTGCCAAACTACGCTGGTCAACATACTTTTATCTTCTCGCTAATCAAAATAACAAAAAAAGACTTCGACTAGTCGACTCTGAAAATATAAATACCGAAAAAATCAATACTTCACGTGGGTGTCAAGCTGATTAGCGATTTTTGCGAAAAAATACACGCCGCCCTTAGAAATTCGTACAGCTCGATTTGAGAGAGAGAATTATACTTACTTAGTACGCGTGGAAGCGCGTAGGTTATCGTAAGGTTTCCATAATATTTTGCGAGCTGGCGCGAAGGCGAAGGTTGAACGCTGCGCTGTTTCCAAAGCGTTGGTAGACGTTCGTGTACCGTGTACATGTAAAGCGTCGAATTAAAAATTTCATTATCCGCTCTACGGCCGGAAATGCTCCATGTTCTTGCAGACCACATCCAAGCTTCGTATTCCAAAAGCAGCACTCCTCAACCTACGCACTTCCAGACGTTTGGGCGTCGTTATATGACCTATCCAGTCGTGTGAAATTCAATTTTACTTCGCTTATATGTATTTGCCCACAAACAACGGTTCAAACTTCGAGCATCGCTTACCTCCGCCTCGTTTTAGATGCGATTACGTTTGTACGTATGGTTCAAGGCACCTTTTTATACTGGCGAGAGTGCGAAATTTGCGCTTTAAATAAAGCATCTTTGATTTTTCCGTTAGTGTGATTTGTACCGATCGAAAACAGCGATTGAGATGGTATTTTTCATGAAAATTGATAATTTTGTATCAAAAATTGTAAGTTTTATCAAAATTGGATCGTTTTGTCTAAAATTGATAGTTGGATCAAGAATTGACCAATCATGTCAAGAATCGGTTGGCTGTGACTAAGGTTATGAATATCTCAAAAATTAGCACAATTTGACGAAAAATTGATCATTACAACTGAAAATAGACTATTTTGACTAAAATAAATCAAATCAATTTAACCAAAAATTGATAACTCTGCCAGGAATTTACAATTTGATCAAAAACTGATTCTTTCTTTTTGTTGAAAATTGATAATTTTGACCGAAGTTAACAATTTTAATAAAAATTGTTCATTTTGCCCAAAACTGATGATTCTATTTAAAAAATGATCATTTTGTCGAAAATTATTAGCTGACTCAAGAATTGACCAATTATGTCAAAAATTGGTTATCTGTGACTAAAATTTATGAATTTTTCAAAAATAAGTACAATTTGACCGAAAGTTGACCATTTTAACTGAAAATAGACTTTGACTAAAACAAACAATTTCGTCAAATGAACCCAAAATTCACGAAAATGATCATTTCATCAAAAATTGATGGCTGGATCAAGAATTGGTCATCATGTCAAAAATTGATTGACTGTGACTGAAATTTATGATTTTTTAAAAATTGACACATGTTGGACCAAAAAATTGGCCATTTCAACTGACAATGAGAATCGACTAAAATGAACAATTTATTATCAAATAAATTCATTACCCTGAGTGAAATTGATAATTTGACCAAAAGTTGATTACTCTGTCAAGAATTGACAGCTTGATCAAAACTTGATTTTTTGACTAAAATTGACTGTTTTGACTGAAATTTATGACTGCAAAAGAATGACCATTTCGACCAGAAATTACTGGTATTACCCTGAGTGAAATTGATACCTAATCTGACCAAAAGTTGATAACTCTGTCAAGAATTGACAATTTTGATCAAAAATCGATATTTTTGTCAAAAATTGATTGCTTTGACTATAATTTATGACCTTTTTGCCAAAAGTTGGCCATTTTCACTAAAAATCGGCTAATTTTGACCAATAATTGACAATTTTAACCAAAGCCAACAGTTTCAACAGAGATTGATTACTTTAAGCTAAAATTGATTCTAAAAATTAGTATTCGTCCAAAAATTGACCATTCTAACTGAGGATTGATCATTTTGACCGAAATGAACAAGTTCATCGAAAATTGATCACTGCGTAAAGAATTCATAACATGATGAAAATTATAACGACTTTGTGTAATTTAATCAAAAATTGACCATTTTGACTGCAATCAAAAATTTTCATCAAAAATTGATAAGTTGACCAAAAGTCCAGAGCTAAGATCAAAAATTGATGACTTCATCGAAAATTTCTTATTTGGTCAATAAAAATGAATTGATCATTTTTCGTGAAATTGAGCATTACATATGTCAATGGTGGATAATTAGATCGAAAATTCATAATTTTTACTGGTGTTTGATCATTTTTGTGGAAAATCAGCAATTTTTTCAAAAATGTTTATTTAATGAAAAATTTGATTTTCTAAACGTATTTCATTATGCTGCGCGTTTGTAATTTCTGAGATTTTTACGCTGTGGCCAAAATTACAAATTTTGTCAGTTTGATCGATATAATCAATTTTAAGGAAAAATGAAAATCCAAGTCAAAACTCGATACATAATTTGATGAAGAAATTGATATCATTAAAAATTGATCATTTCGCCATGACTCGATAATTAAGTATTTTGTCAAGAATGAAAAATTTTTACAAAAATTGATCGTTTTGTCGAAAATCGTTCATTTTTTTCCAAGATGATCATTTCTTGGTAATTCGATCAAAATTTGATCATTCTGGCAGGAATTGAAAAAATCGTCAAAAGTTATGCTGTCTTCTTAAAAATTGATCACTTCGCCACGAATTGATCATTACTTTGTCAAGAATAAATCATTTTTACAAACATGGATCGTTTAGTCAAAAATCGATCATTCTTTCCAAAATGATCTTTTTTTGATAATTTAATAAGAACTAGGGGGCTCCGCCCCCTGGGTCACTCCGCGACCCCAACCCCTGGCTCGCGCCCTCGCTTCGCTCGTGCTGCTCGCTCTGTTCGTCCTGAGTCCTGTTGGCTGTCTCGAGCGAAGCGAGAGACAGCCTTCGTCGCGTACTCGATTTAAACGTTAAAAATTTTTTTTCTAAATTTCAAATTTTTACAACTGGACAACTATTAGAGATAGAGGGGTACTGTAAGCGGCGTAAATGTTCAAAA